>JANHAO010008138.1:0-19547 GCA_026873985.1 Saraca asoca | reverse complement strand
CTATGTAACTTAGATACACGTTGCTCATTTACATGGCCAAGTCTACAATGCCATAAGTATGAGTTCTTGATTTCATTCATTTTTAAGTATTTGTAACTACAGAAAGGTCCACGTTATCCAAATCTAAAATGTAAATCCCATTTATAATTTTAGACATACCATAAAGTATATTATTTTTGTATATAGAAATCTCATTTCTTATTACAAAATTGAATCCTTCACGATCCAGTATAGATTGTAAAATGATATTCTTTATGATACTTGGTACGAAATAATAATTATTTAACACCAGTATTAGTCCCGTAGGCAAAAGAAGATCATATGTACCTATAGCTTCTACAGGAGCTATGGCACCGTTGCCCATCCTCATAAGCATCTCATTCTTCCCAAGCTTGCGTCTAACTTTTAGACTCTGCAAGGAGACACAAATGTGTACATTACAACTACTATCTAATACCTAAGTTGTTAACGAAGAATAAGAGGAGTGAACCTCTATAGTATACAAACATGGAACGGAAGTAGCTTTTCTTTTCTGTACTTCCTTCAGATAGGCTTCACAGTTGCGCTTCAAGTGGCCTTTATTCCCACAATGGTGGCATACATCATCAGGATGAGAAAGCACCATTTTACCATTGCCCTTATCCTTCTGGACAACCCCTTTTGTTTTGGTGGATAAGGCCTTTTTGCCCTTTTTCTTGGGTTTCTTCTTAGAACCCTCACCAACCAAAACTTGCCCTTTACACTTTTTAACATTGGGTTCAATAGCTAATAACATGTTTACTAACTCGAGCAATGTCACAGACAATTTGTTCATATTGAAATTCAATATGAACTGAGAATAACTATTAGGCAATGATTGCAGAATGAGATCCATAGAGAGCTTATGATTCAACTCAAACCCCAAAATGGTCAATTTTTCAATTAGCCCAATCATATGTAGGACATGAGAATAAACCAAGGCTCCTTCGCTCATTTTGCACCAGAACAATTTCTTTGAGGTCAAATACCTCTCAGTACGTGAATGAGCTCCAAAGAGATCCTGTAGATGTGTAAGCATCTCTTTGGGATTCATGGTCTCATGCTGTTGCTGTAGCTCATTCGATATCGATGCCAATATCAACACTTGTGCCTGCATCACATTATCTTGATGCTTCTTATAAGTATCATGCTGTGACTGTGGGGCATTGGCTCATAAAAGAGGTTGTAAATCCTTCTCAAGGACGTACTCTATCCTCTCGGACCTTAAAGCTAATTTTAAGTTCCTGAGCCAATCTGGGCAATTGGGACCCACTAGCCTGTTAATGTCCAGGATACTTCATAAGTTAAATTGAGTCGTACTCATGGTGAGATACACGTGATGCAAATGATCGACAAAAAACTAACGAGAGTGGTAGTAAGATTTGATATATATAAAAACTAATTTAAAAGGATGATGCAAGTGCGTCTTGCTACTTTTATTAAATTGGTTCTCCCACTATTTTGTCAAATTGGTAGCCCTCACCACCAATTCGGGATATCAGATATCCATAGTAGGCCGGGATCCATAAACGCATTATTTGGCCTTGTGTGGACACAACAAACTAAATAATGGAATTGGTATATTGATAACGTTCAACATTTATCAACCTTGTGTGGACACAACAAATCAATAAATGTAATGCTTATCAATGTTTACATCTAATATGTTTCTCGGATCATTGAGTGACTATAGCTTTAGTCCTATCACATTATATGTGATCTACTCGACATGGCCTCTGAGTTTCGACGATCAAGTCTTGCGCATCCGGATTGTCAAAAACTCAGCTAAATCAAACCCATTAAAAATAATGAGATTTCTTGCATAAAATTCGTGCCTTATGTGGACACAACAAACACTGACACTATTTAAGAAACACACATTATTTAAAATGGAAGGCCTTAGATTTAGTATTGTACTGAGGGATTTTGATCACATATTAGGTTCCATCCTTTAATTAATCAATTTACGTGCTTTGCATGACCTAGCATACCATTTCTAAAATGACATGTATTAATGATCATACAAATATATCTCATATATAAAGCGCATAAATAATGTGAAATAGATGTGGGCGCAAAAGCAATTAATGTTTAAGTTTCCGAGCCTCAAAGAAACTTAAACTGTATCAAAAATACATAGGCTATTTAACAATCTTAAAGGGGCAATTAGGCTATTCTAAGAAGTGTTGAGGTAAATGGACAATCCTTCTCATTTAATAATCTCATGTGTAAACGTCAAATAATTTTATTATATGAAATGTTATAAATCCTTTTAAATAATAGAATTTTCCTATATATTAAAGTGATTTCTGAAGTATATTTATATGTTGTATGTGTACATAAAATGGTTTGCTATAATTAAATGATGCATTTTCATTTTGTGTTATGTCATTGGAATTGGCAATCCTATTTTCTATGTGATGAGTAGATATAAAAATGCATCAGTAGGTATATGTATATTTTGATAAATGTCACTTACCCAAATAATGAATTTCATGCTATATGACATTATTAGAATGTTGACTTAAGTTACTGGACCCATTGAGAAATTTATTGATAACCCTCAAGTGCACTTGTGAGAAAAAATATGATGCAATAAATAAGGTGGGACAAGGACAAACATGTTTATGATGTAACAGTTACCTCTAGGAATTTTCCTTCGGGATTTCAATTGAAATTTTTGTTGTTCAAGTATTAATAAACTTTAAAAAGCTTTATTGAATAATTTCTTATGTTCATGCCGAAATGGAAATTTTTCATAGTATCTTGTATTATTGTATATTTCATTCTATTAAATATCATATTACAATTGTTTAACCATCTTAATGGATGAAACTTCCAAATCTGTTGAGAGGTTACGACATTTAAATGGGTAAGCATATTTTTACAGCCATATATATACTTGTGAACATGGTTTTTAAATGAGGTTTTCAGGTGATCATGAGAATATTTCTATGGGTTTCGACCATGCCGAACCAAAAAGGGAGGAGGGAAGCTGGCGGTGTTCCGATGATGTTCGGCCGTTCTTCTCGGTCCTTTCGACTTCTAGAGACTTGCTAACACAAGTAAAGAAGCTGAGGAGGCCATCTGAGATCTTCTCCGGCATGGATCTCCGGTAGAGGTAGTGCATGTGTGCTGCTTGGTGACTGGAAGATTCAACACTTTCTGCTGTGTTAGGAGCTGAATTAAAGGTTAGTCTTGCTTCCTTTTACTTTGTATTTGATGTATGTGATACATTGAAGCCTCAATCCAACGAGATCCCGAGTGGGTTTGTTCGGCCATGAGTGTTCTTCACTAGAAATTTTTTTGAAATTTTCTCCTTCTTAGACCGGACAAATCCTATATAGAGTTATGAACAACATTTGAGATTGGTGTTACAGACTCTTAGGGAGTATTAACTTTACGCAAAATTTTCAAAATGTGAGTTCTGGTTAATGAGTGTAGCTTTTCTAGGACATATGGTCTCAAAGGAAGGTATCAGTATGGATCCCAGAAAAGCTGAGGCAGTTCAAAACTGGCCTAGACCCACCTCAATGATAGAGATTCATAGTTTCTTGGGTTTGGCTGGATATTATCACTACTTTGTAAAAGATTTCTCATGCATATCAGCTTCGTTAACTAAGCTGACTCAAAAGAATATTATATTTGAGTGGTTAGATACGTGGGAGACAAGTTTCTAGTGATTGAAGGAGTGCTTGACTATGGCCCCAGTGTTGGCTTTACCACCAGTAGTGATAAGTATACCATTTATTATGATGCCTCCAAGATTGGTTTTGGGTGTGTTTTGATGCAGTAAGGTAAAGTCATAGCCTATGCATCAAGGCAATTCAAGAAGTATGAACAAAACTATCCTACTGATGATTTGGAGATGGCTGTAGTGGTGTTTGCCTTAAATATTTGGCATCATTACATGTATAGTGAGAAATGTGAAATTTACACATATCACAAGAGCTTGAAGTATATCTTTGAGTAGAAAGACTTGAATTTGAGACAACATCATTGGATGGAGTTAGTAAAAGATTATGATTGCTCAATCTTATATCATCTAGGTAAGGCTAATGTGGTAGTTGATACCTTGAGTAAGAAATTAGCAGGGACTCTTGCTTACTTGGAGGTGTACATAAGGTTAATGATTTGAGAGCTGTATGAGGTAGAAATCAATGGAGTTCAATTGCAGATAGTAGAACTGCAGATATTCTTGGCCCATATGCAAGTGTAATTCCCATTGATTGATCAAATCATTACAGCACAGGGTCAAGATGCCAATTTTAGTAGATTGTTGAATAAGATGGAGAAAGAGCCTAAGTCTAGCTTGTTAAAGAATGATGAAGGGGCTTTGAATTTTCATGGTTGCATATGGGTACCTAAAGTTTCTAATTTGCAACAACAACTCAGGCACATAGCTCACTCATCCTCCTATGCGATATATCCTAGGTGCAATAAGATGTATTAGGATTTAAGGACGGGCAATTGGTGGGAAGGAATGAAATGAGACATAGTGGAATTTGTCCCCAGATGCCTCACATGTCAACAAGTGAAAGCTAAACACTAAAGATCTGTAGGGTTGCATTAGAATATTAAGATTCCTAAGTAGAAGTTGGAAAGAGTGACTATGGACTTTATTATTGGGTTGCCAAAGACACTGAAGGGCTATGATTCAATTTGGGTGATTGTGGATTGCTTGACAAAGAGTGCCCATTTTCTTCCAGTGAAGACTACTTATTTAGCTTCTCAGTATGCCTATTTATACTTGGATTGGATTGTGTCTTTATATGGAGTTCCATTGTCAATAATATTCGATCGAGGTACTCAATTCACCACTTAATTTTAGAGATCTTTTCAAGAGACTTTAGGGTCACAACTCCATTTCAGTATAGCTTTTCATCCTCAAATGGATGGTCAATCTGAAAGGACTATTCAAGTTTTAGAAAATATGCTTCGGGCTTGTGTGCTAGAATTTAGAGGTAGTTAGGAGAGATACTTACCTTTGATTGAATTTACGTATAACAACAGCTAACATTCTACTATTCAATGGCTCCTTTTGAAGCATTGTATGGGTGAAAGTGTAAATTTCTAATCGGATGGTTCAAAGTTAGGGAAGCAAAGTTATTAGGCCTGGATTTGGTGTTAGATGCAAATGAAAAGGTGAAAATCATTTGAGAGAAGCTATTGACAACTCAAAGCTGCCAAAAATCCTATGTTGATAAGAGGAGAAGGGACTTAGAATTTCAAGTGGATGATTAGGTGTTCTTGAAGATATCACTCATAAAAGGGATAATGAGATTTGGCAAAAAGGGAAAGTTAAGCCCCCGATATTTAGGCCGATTTCCCATTGAGAGACGGATTGGTGCGGTAGCATACAAGTTGGATCTACTTCCAAAGTTGAAAGGTATTCATCCTATTTTTCACTTGTTAATGTTGAAGAAATATGTGCTAGATCCATCACACATCATTTCTCAAGTGCCAATCAAATTGGATAGCCATCTTACCTATGAGGAGCATCATGTAGCCATTATTGATCGCCAAATAAGAAACTTCATTCTAAAGAGTATCCATCGGTGAAGGTCCTATAGGAGAACCATGTGACGGAAGAAATGACATGGGAACTTGAGCTGGTGATGATGGATAAATATCCTCAATTGTTTAAGTGAATTACTGGTATAGCCCTTCATTTTAAAACAAACCTTTACTTTTAATAACTATGCTTTTAAGAATTCGAGGATGAATTCTTTGTTAAGGGGAGAGTTTATAATGCCTTAATAAATAAAAATAAGAAAATGGAAATAAAATATATTTTTCTATAGACCAAAGTGAAGAATTACAGTTTTGTTGAGGCTAAAATGAAATTATTCCTTCTTACAGGAGGACCTCGTTGAACTTTTCGTTGGGTCAGTGGGGTCAAAATATAAAATTTTCCATTTTGCTCTATATTATAAAATCTCAGCCGGCTTCTCTTTTATGTGTATTGCTTCCCTATTTCTCAAAAATTCCCTTTGCACTCTGGCAATCCTCTTCTTCCATCCAAATTCATTCATCTTCGGTGAGCTTCGACGAGAATTGAGCTCCGTTCAACGTCCTCCGGCAACTCTTCTAGCGCCAACTTAGCCTGGCACTTCTGCTTCCTTCTTTCTGGTGCTAACTCAGTTGAAGCTATCTTTATTCCCAACGTGTTTTTTGGTAATCCATCTCTTTGATATGGCACTGTTTTATGTGTCTTTGTGTTGTTTCTTCTTCTTTCGACACCTTTTCTTAATGGCAGTAGCTTCCAGCAACTCCTCCTTCCTTATAGCAGCACTGTTTGGCTAACTACTTCTTTAGCTTATCAGTGAGGCTTCCACTAGTGATGAGCTGGCTACTGGCACTTTGGACTCCAGTAAGCATTTTTAAAGCATAAGATTTATTTTATAGCATACTTACATCAAGTTTTCAAGAAGGTTAGATGAAACCCTCACTATGCAAAATTGAGAAAAGCTGAAAATTTCCTATTGTTTGTGTATTGTCTTGCTTCAGTAAAACTTCTACTGAAGGATTTAGCACACGAACACCAACCAATTTCAAGTTCCAACTAATTTTCCCAAGTAGGTGATTTCAAATGTTTGATCTGAAGTTAGTATAAATGTTAAATGGTGTGCTTAGCTAGACACCTTCCATTTAAGCTCATATGCTAATTTTAATATCCATTTTATCCAACTAGGCTGAAAACTTAGTTTCTCTAAGCTAGTAGATTTAACAATCTTAAAGGGGCAATTAGGCTATTCTAAGAAGTGTTGAGGTGAATGGACAATCCTTCTCATTTAATAATCCTATGTGTAAACATCAAACAATTTTATTATATGAAATGTTATAAATCCTTTTAAATAATAGAATTTTCTTATATATTAAAGTGGTTTCGAAAGTATATTTTTATGTTGTATGTATACATGAAATAGTTTGTTGTAATTAAATGATGCATTTTCATTTTGTGTTATGTCATTGGAATTGGCAATCCTATTTTCTATGTGGTAAGTAGATATAAAAATGCATCAGTAGGTCTATATATGTTTTGATAAATGTTACTTACCCGAATAATGAATTTCATGCTACAAGACATTATTAGAATGTTGACTTAAGTTATTGGACCCATTGAGATATTTATTGGTAACCCTTAAATGTACTTGTAAGTAAAAATATGATGGAGTAAATAAGGTGGGACAGGGGTAAATACTCAAATATATGATAGAGTAAATAAAGTGGGATAGGGACAAACATGTTTATGATGTAACGGTTACCTCTAGGAATTTTCCTTTGAGATTCCGGTTGAAAATTTTATTGTTCGAGTATTAATAAACTTTAAAAAGCTCTGTTGAATAATTTCTTATGTTCACGTTGTAATGGATATTTTCCATGGTATCATGTATTGTTCTATATTTCATTCTGTTAAATATCATATTATGATTGTTTAACCATCTTAATGGATAGAACTTCTAAATCTATTGTGAGGTTATAACATTTAAACGGGTAAGTATATTTTCATAGCTATATATATATATATATATATACTTTTGAACATGATTTTTAAATGGGGTTTTTGGGTGATCATGGGATTATTTACTTACTGAATTTCTGTGAAACTCACTCCTTTCTTTTACATATTTTTTAGAGCCCTAGGATTCTCCTATCATCCCTCTACCTCACACACATACTGGATTTGCTCCCTAAGCGAGTATGTCATTTCTGCGGAGTACACAGGTATATAAACGATGGAGATTGATGGTAGTTAGTAAGATTGCATTTATATGTGTTTTGGTTGTTGGATGCCTAGTAGAGTACAGATTGTGTAATCTGGGCCATTGCATTGTACGACACTGTTGTATAGGTTATTATGGGCGTGTAGCCCCCTTTTGTGTATGTAGGCTTAGCACCTAAATGTTTAAAAAACAAGGGAAATTCTATCGGATTTTCAATAAAATTGTCATGTGAATATTTAAATATGCATTTACAAAATTATGAATATTTAATATAATTTGCATTGTTAAGCTTATAAGAGATTTTCTATCGATGACCTCCTACGTAGTTCACGTTCCATGAGACGTGACAGTATAATATAAATATTTATAAATCAAAATCAATCCTTACAAATAACAAGTCCAACTTGATTATAATATTAAATATTATGATATATTTAACTTGATTAGAGTCCTTATCTAATTAAAATTCAAATTTGAATAAGATGAATACATAAATAAGTAATTATCCTATTTTACAAAAATAGAATTTAAGTCAAAATTTGAACCAACTTGACTTTGACTGAAACCTAGTGGAACTACTTTATCGTAATCTTGAACTATTTGATTTGAAGTTTGGAGACTAATGATAATAGAATTTGTGTGAAAGAAAATTATTGATATTTTGATCCAAATTCTATTTTTGTAAAATAGGATAATTTCTTATTTACATCTTCATCTTATTCAAGTTTGTATTTTAATTAGATAAGGACTTTAGTCAAGTTAGATATATGTTTTATTTTTTAATATTGTGATCAAGTTAAATTTGTCTTTTGATAAGGATTTTGATTTATAAATACTTGTACTATACAATATTTGATTGAGGGTGAGAGAGAGTTAGTTTTTTGTAACCTTAATGAAGGTTCTCTGAGATCTTATAATTAGCTCTTACTCTCTTGTGGTGATTATTAAAAGTGAAAAGTATATACACTATAAGGTATTTTTTAGTGTATTTGAGATGTGGGTATAAAGATTATTATATTGTTTATATACTCTCTCTCTCTCTCTCTCTCTCTCTCTCTCTTTTTAGCAAATTTATTTTTTATCTTTATCCTTAAAGTAGACTATAAGTCAAGCCACATTAAAAATTACTCAAATGTGCAAAATGAGATAATATATTTTTTAGGGGGGGAGGAGGGGAATATTGTAACACCTTAATAAATAAAATAATAAAAATAATAGGAAAATAATTTCAGAGGGATGAAAGTGAAAAATTTTAAAAGTTGTTGGGGCTGAAATGAAATTTTTCCTTTTGCAAGAGGACCTTGTTGAAGTTATTGCTGGGTCAATAGGGAAAAATTGCAATTTGCCCTATTCCATTTATGATATAAGTTTTCCCAATAGCTTCTTTTCTTCATTTTCGAGTGTTGCTTCTCCAATCTCCCCTTTTGCATTTTTTTCCTTGATTCCAGTCGACACCAATCTCCTTCAACCATCACTGACTGACGTGCTCTAGTCATTTCTCTTCCTCTGATCACCTTCTCCAGTGACTTCCCTTCTCTAGCTAGCTTGGCGTCACTCTTTTTCCTCTCTTTGACAACTCCTCAACTGAGCTCAAGTTAAGCTTGCCGCTACGTTTCAGCTCTGATCGAGTTAGTGAGTATTCCTAAATAATCAGATTTATTTTATATCTTACTTAAATCAAGTTTTCAAGATGGTTTACCTGAAACCCTCACTGTGCAAAGCTGAAGCAAGCTAAAATTTTCTTTATTGTTTTGCTTCAATGAAGCTTTTCTTGAAGGATCCAGCACACCAACATAAAAAATTTGGAGTTTCAGCTAAAAAACTCAAGTAAGTGATTTTGCTATTTGACCTTGAAAGTTCAGCTTAAATATTGAAGTTTAATATTAATAGTTGGGTGTGCTTAGCTAGAGAATCTTAGATTTAATTTCAAATACAAATTTTGACATTGATTATATCCAACTAGGTTGAGTGATTCAATTCTCGAAGTTAGTTAACCTAGATTCTAAGGAGTGTCTAAGGTGAGTGGATGATCCTTATCACTTAATAAATCCCATTTAAAGATATGAAATAATTTTAGTATATGGAATATTATGACTCTTTGAAGTAATGAGATTTTCTTGTATATTAACATGATATCATTTTCATATTCATATATTATATATGTATATGAAAATGAATTGTCATAGTAAGTTATGCATTTTCATCTTGATTTGTATTATTAGAATTGATGAATGGATATGAAAATGCTTTAGCAAGTTTATGTATGTTTTAATAAATGTTACTTACTTAAATAAGGATTTTCATGCTACGTGATATATTCTGAATATTGATTTGAGATAATGAATCCATTGAAAAATTTATTGGTAACCCTCAAGTATACTTGTAAGTATGTAAATAGCTCGGGGTGGAGTAAACAAGGGAGGAAATGTAGGGATGTATTTATATATGTTCATGAGCATTTGGCAAACGTGTTGGATGACTTATAACGGTGATTATATTTTTATTATGATAGTTACCTCTTGAAATTTATTCTTTGGGAATCCAGTTGAATGTTTTATTATATTGAAATTTGATAAAATTTTAGAAAGCTTACTGGTTTTCTCTCCCGTATACATCATGATGAATGTATTTTCCATAGTAACATATTTTGATGTTTATTTTTATGTTATTGAATATCATAGTTTCAATTATGTAATTTCTTTTTATGGATGAAGTCTTTTGAATCTCATCGTGTGATTTTAACATTTCAGCGAGTAAGCATATTTTCACGGCTATATGTATACTTTCTAATATGATTTAAAGATAAGGTTTTGGCTTATATAGGATTATCTACTCATTGAGTTTCTATAAAACTCACTCCTTTTCCTTAATATTTTTTTTTATAGTCTAAGGACATACCCATGATCCCTCCAGCCCATACTAGTCCAAGATCTGCTTATTGATCAAGTGGACCATTTTTATAGAGATCAAAGGTATATAAATGGTGTAATATTGGTAGTTGGTTTAGTGGTTGTATATATATGTTTTGTTTAGATGAAGCCCAATAGGTATAGCCTTATGTTGTCAAGGCTGCTGTGATGTTGAATTATTGTACAAGTTATGTATAGGGCATGTAGCCCTTGGTTGTGATGTAGGCCCTATGCCTAAAAGTCCGAAAAATAGAGGAAACACTGCTGGATTTTCGATAGAAATGGATATGTTTATTTATGTTACTATGATTATGGGTCTTACCATGTTATTATGCATTGTCAGGCTTGTAGGGGGTTTTGTAATGGTGATCTATGCTAGTCACATGCCATGGATTAGGGCATAACAAAGTTGATATCAGAGCATGCTCTAAAGTTTAGGTGCATGATAGAGGTCTCTAACTGCCAAATCGGGATAAGCATACCAAGTTTATATTAATGCACCTGGGAGCACGATACATGAATAAGGATATACTGATGCCCACACCATGAATGTATATTGATAATCTCTATATTTCCTAAATTTTTAGTCCTACATGTGTGAGTGTATTAAATCCTGCTTAAAACAAATTTTTCTATTTGATAATAGGATAATGCCGCCTAAAACCCGATCTCCATTCAGATGCTAACCTGAAGAAGCATCCGAAGAAGCTTCCCATCAGCCATCTTCTTTCTAGTCATTACATTGGGTATGGGGTAGACCTAGAGGCCAAGGTAGTGTTGCACAAGAAGAGTTATAGCCAAAAAGCTCCTAATTTGAATTTGAAGCTCCTTCCACTTCTAAGACTTCAAGTGGTCCCTCTTTTTTAGATGCCCTAACATAGGCTACAAACTTAAAGAACATCATGATTGAATTCATGAACAAACTGACTCACCAAAACGTATAAAGACAAGAAAAAATGCCAGAGACTCAGATGCCTCCACCCCTTCCAACTCCTGCATCATCATCCACCAAAAGCTTTCAAAATTATTTAAGAGTTTTGGAAGTTAGGACCTCTTAGGTATTCTGGAGTTGGGTCACCTATGGATCTACTTAAATTTTTGGACCAGATTGAGTAGTTGTGGCGGGTCCTTAAGTGCTCTAAAGACATGGCAATAAAGCTCGTGAAATTCTAGCTTGATGGATCTACAAAAAAGTGGTACCAAGGATGGGAACATAGTAGGTCCATGGGTAAAGGGACTACCACATGGGAAATGTTCTATACGGCCTTTCTATAATAATTTTTCTTTGAAGTGCAGTGTTATGCAAAAATACAAAAAGTTTATAATATGAAACAGAGAGGGTTAATGGTCTCTAAATATACTACCCAATTTCTTTACCTCTCCCAATTTGTGAGGCATTTGATCCCTACTGAGAAAGACAAAGCATTGAAGTTTGTTAGGGGCCTTGGTGATCAATATTTTAATGTTATACCATTTATAGAGGGCACTACAAATGAGCAGGTATATAACCGAGCAATAGAATTGGAAGTAAAACTCATGGAAAAAAAGCAAGATAGAGAAACTCAATGAGGCTCAAGAAAAAAAAATCTAGAACTCAGAGTGCCAGTGGAGAAGCAAGAAGACAAATCTCAACAGCTTCAAGTACGCCCTATTTTAGGAGATACTCAGGTGCCATTATTCCTAGCCATCATTCTTCTAGGGGATCTGGTTTTAGCCTATCTACTTTAGCTAGACATGAGGCATCAGGGTTGTGCCAATCATGGTGAAAAGTACATTTATGGATTTGCAAATGGGCAATTAGAGATTGCTTTAGGTGAGGCCAAATGGGTCATTTGAAGAAAGATTGTCTTCATTCTTTTGCTTTGCCTACTAGCATCAAGGTCGTAGGGTCATTAGGCAGTGCCCCATCTTGAGTTGCACCATCATTAGGCCCTTAATATCTGGATCCATTGCTAGAGGTAAGAGTAGAGGTTTAGCCAGTAGAGGCCATGGTGGCAATCAGAGAGCTACTGCATGAGTATTCACCCTAGTGGGCCAAGATGCCTAAGCTTCAGATGTTGTAGTTACAGGTACATTGATAGTTAATTCTATCCCAACTTATGTGTAGTTTGATTTAGGGCTACTCATTTATTTGTATCTATTTACTTGGCTATGTGACTTGTTAAACCCCGAATGCCCCTAGCGTTCCAGTTGTTGGTATCTACTCCCCTAGGTCAAATATTGATAGCTGGTGAAATGATATTTTCTTGTGAGATCAATATTTATGAAATTAATTTGCTTGCTAATTTGATTATGTTGGATATGGTCAATTTTGATGTGATCCTAGGCATGGATTGATTATCAATACAGTATACATGTGTTGATTGTCATAATAAACTAGTCAGCTTTCACATACCAAATAGAGAGGTCTTTGTATTTCAGGGAGATAGGCTAATGTCCCTGTCAATCTAATTTCTGCTTTATGTGCCAACAAAATGATCAAAAAAAGGATGTGAGGCCTATTTAGTATTCATCAGGGACACTGAAGTGACAAAAATAAAAGTAGAAAGCATGCTGATGGATTGAGAATTTCAAGATGTCTTCCCAGAAGAATTACCTAGAATGCCAGAGGAGCGAGAAATTGAATTTTGCATTGATATTGTCCCTGGGATTGATCCTATTTCCATTCCCCCATACCTCATGGCACTAGCTGAATTGAAAGAGTTAAAGGTGCAATTACAAGAGTTGTTAGACAAGGATTTTATCCATCTCGATACTTCTCCTTGGGGAGTCCCGATGCTATTTGTTAAAAAGAAGGATGGGACCTTGAGACTATGCATTAACTATAGATAATTAAATAAAGTTATTATGAATAATAAGTACCCATTGCCCATAATTGTTGACTTGTTTGATCAACTTCAAGGTGCTCAGTACTTCTCCAAGATTGACTTGCAATTAGGTTATCACCAGTTGCAAATTCCAAAGGAGAACATTCCAAAGACTACTTTCTGGACTTGTTATGGTCATTATGAATTCTTAGTGATGTCTTTTGGTTTGACTAATGCTCTTACAGCTTTCATGGGTCTGATGAACAAGATCTTCAAGCCTTATTTGGACTAATTTATGATTATGTTCATTGACAATATTTTGGTATATTCTCCTGATGACCAGACTCATGAACAACATTTGAGATTGGTGTTGTAGATTCTCAAGGAGTATCAGCTTTACGCAAAATTTTCAAAATATAAGTTCTGGTTGATAAGTGTAGCTTTTCTGGGACATGTGATTTCAAAAGAAGGTATCAGTGTGGATCCTAGAAAATTAAAATTGGTTCAAAACTGGCCTAGACCCACCTTAATTATATAGATTCATAGTTTCTTAGATTTGGCTAGGTATTATCGTCACTTTGTAAAATACTTCTCTTAAATTTTGGCTCCCCTAACCAAGTTGACTTAGAAGCATGTTAAATTTGAATGGTCAAATTCATGTGAAGCAAGCTTCCAATGACTTAAGGAATGCTTGATAACAGTAGCCATGTTAGCCTTACCCACTAACGACAATCTTTATACCATGTATTGTGATGCCTCTAGGGTTGGTCTTGGGTGTCTTTTGATGCAACAAGGCAAAGTTATAGCCTACGCATCAAGGCAACTCAAGAAGCATAAGCAGAACTATCCTACCCATAATTTAGAGATGGCTACAATAATGTTCACCTTGAAGATTTAGTGCCATTATTTGTATGGCAAGAAATATGAAATTTACACAAATCATATGGGCTTAAAATATATCTCTGAGTAAAAGGACTTGAACTTGAGGCAACACGGTTTAATAGAGTTGGTGAAAGATTATGATTACTCTATTTTGTATCATTCGGGCAAAGCCAATGTGGTAGTTGATGCCTTGAGTAAGAAATCGATAGGGAGCCTTACTCATATTGAGGTGTAAAGGAGGCCAATTATTCAAGAGGTGCATGAAGTAGAAACCTGTGGAGTTCAATTACAAATAGTAGAACTAGGGATATTTATGGCTTATATACAAGTGTAGTTCCCCTTGGTTGATCAAAATGTAGTTGCACAAGCTCAAAATGCAGGTATAAATAGATTGTTGGACAGAATGGAGAAAGAGCCAAACGTTGGTTTGTCAAGAGATAGTTAAAAGGCTTTAACTTTCCATGGTTACATACGAGTACTTGAAGCTTCCAATCTGAGATAACAACTCATGCAAATAGCTTACTCATCTTCCTATGCTATGCATCCTGGTAGCAATAAGATGTATCAGGATCTTAAGATGGGTTATTGGTAGGAAGGAATAAAGTGAGACATAGTAGAATTTATTTCTAGATGTCTCACATGCCAACAAGTGAAAGCTAAACACTAAAGGCTCACAAGCTTGCACCAAAATATAGAAATTCTTGAGTGGAAATGGGAAAGAGTGACTATAGATTTTCTTATTGGGTTACCCAAGACTCCAAAGGGGTATGATTCCATTTTGGTGATTGCTGATCACTTAACCAAGAGTGCCCATTTTTTCTCATGAAGAAAACCTATTCAGCCTTTCAATATGCCCAACTATACCTAGATCAGATTGTATCCTTACATGGAGTTCCATTATCAATTATATCCAATCACGGTACTCAGTTCACCGCTTGATTTTAGGGTTCCTTCCAAGAGACTTTAGGGTTATAACTTTATTTCAGCATGGCTTGTCACACCCAAACTGATGGTCAATTTTAAAGGACCATTCAAGTCTTGGAGAACATGCTTCAAGCTTGTGTACTGGAATTTAAAGGTGGCTAGGAAAAATACTTACCCTTGATCGAATTTGCTTATAACAATAGTTATCATTCTATTATATAGATGACCTCATTCGAAGCATTGTATAGAAGGAAATGTCGATCTCGAATTAGATGGTTCGAAATAGGAAAAGCAAAGTTATTGGGCCTAGACCTAATACAAGATGCAAATGAAAAAGTCAAACTTATTCGAGAAAAATTAACAACTACTTTAAGCTGCCAAAAGTCCTCTGTGGGTAAAAGGAAAAGGGACTTGAAATTTCAAGTGGGTGATTAGGTGTTCTTGAAAGTGTTGCCCATGAAGGGAAAAGTAAGATTTGGCAAAGAGGGAAAATTGAGTCCCCGATACATAGACCCATTTCCCATTGAAAGAAGGATTGGCGCAATAGCTTATAGGTTGAATCTACCTCTAGAGTTCAAAAACATTCATCTTATCTTCCATGTGTCTATGTTAAGGAAATACATTCTGAATTCATCACACATCCTTCCTTATTTTCCAATTAAGTTGGATAACTATCTCACTTTTGAAAAGCGCCTTGTAACTATTGTTGATCATCAAGTTAGAAAGCTCCACTCCAAAGAATATTCATCGGTGAAGGTTCTATAGGAAAATCATGGGAAAGAAGAAATGACCTGGGAACCTAAGTCGATTATGATGGATAAATATCTTTAATTGTTCGAGTAAATTGTTGGTATAAACCTTCTTCTCTTACAATTTATACCCTTGTTTTTAATAGATACTCTAAAATTTTGTTTAACCTGGCATAACTAGACTTTTAGAATTCGAGGACAAATTCTTTTGTTGGAGGAGGGGGAGATTTTGTAATGCCTTAATAAATAAAATAGTAAGAAAATTAATAGGAAAATAATTTCAGAGGGACAAAAGTCAAAAATTTTAGAAGTTGCTGGGGCTGAAATGAAAATTTTCCTTTTGCAGGAGGACCTTGTTGAAGTTATTGTTGGGTCAATGGGGCAAAATTGCAATTCACCCCATTTCATTTATGATATAGGTTTTTCCAATAGCTTCTTTTCTTCATTTTTTAGCATTGCTTCTTCAATCTCCCCTCTCGCGTCTTCTTCCTCTGTTCCGGCCGACGCTGATCTCTTTCAACGATCGCCGACCGCTCCAATGATTTCTCTCCCTCTGATCACCTTCTCCAGTGACTTCCCTTCTCTAGCTAGCTTGACATCACTCTTTTTCCTCTCTTTGGCAACTCCTCAGTCGAGCTCAAGTTAAGCTTGCCACTAACATTTGACCGAACTACCCATCGACACTTTGGAAGCTGGTGAGTATTCCTAAATTATTAGATTTATTTTATAGCTTACTTACATCAACTTTTCAAGGTGGTTTACCTAAAACCCTCACTGTGCAAAGCTAAAACAAGTTGAAACTTTCCTTGTTGTTTTGCTTTAGTGAAGCTTCTCTTGAAGGATCCAGCATACAAATACCAAAAATTTGGAGTTTCAACCGAAAAACTCAAGTAGGTGATTTTGTTATTTGGCCTTGAAAGTTCAACTTAAATATTGAAGTTGAATATTAATAGTTGTTGGTGTGCTTAGCTAGAGAATCTTAGATTTAAGTTTGAATGCAAATTTTAACATTGATTATATTTAACCAGGTTAAGTGATTCAATTCTCCAAGTTAGCTTACCTAGCTTCTAAAGAGTGTCTAAGGTGAGTAGATGATCCTCGTCACTTAATAAATCACATTTGAATATATGAAATAATTTTAGTATACAGAATATTATGACTCCTTAAAATAATGGGATTTTCTTGCATATTAACGTGGTTTCGAAAATTTATTCATATATTGTATATATATATATATATTCATGAAAATGAATTGTCGTAATAAGTTATGCATTTTTATCTTGATTTGTATTATTGGAATTCATAAATAGATATGAAAATGCTTTAACAAGTTTGTGTATGTTGTGATAAATGTTGCTTACCCAAACAAGGATTTTCATGCTACATGATGTATTTTGAATATTGATTTGAGATACTAAATCCATTGAAAAATTTATTGATAACTCTCAGTGCACTTGTGAGTATGTAAATAGCCCAAGGTGGAGTAAATAAGGGGGGAAATGTAGAAATGTATTTATATATATTCATGAGCATCCAATAGACATGTTGGATGATTTATGACGATGATTATGTTTATATTATGATGGTTACCTCTTGAAATTTATTTTTTAGAAATCCAGTTGAATGTTTTATTATGTTGGGATTTGATGAAATTTTAGAAAGCTTACTAGTTTTCTCTTCTGTATACATCAGGATGAATGTATTTTTCATAATAGCATACTTTGACATTTATTTTTATGTTATTGAATATCATAGTTTCAATTACTTAATTTCTTTTGATGAATGAAGTCTTTTGAATCTCATTGTGAGATTTTGATGTTTTAGCAGATAAGCATATTTTCAAGGTTATATGTATACTTTCTAATATGATTTAAAGATAAGGTTTTAATTTTTATGGGATTATCTACTCACTGAGTTTCTATGAAACTCACTCTTTTTCCTTAATATATTTTTTAGAGCTTGAGGACACACCCATGATCTCTTCACCCCATACTGGTCCAAGATCTGCTTGCTGATCGAGTAGACTCTTCCTACGAAGATCAAAGATATATAAATGGTGTAATATTGGTAGTTGGTTTAGTGGTTGTATATATGTGTTTTGTTTGGATGAAGCCCAATAGGCATAGCCTTGTGTTGTCTAGGCTGCTGTGATATTGAATTATTGTACAGCTTATGTATAAGGCATGTAGCCTTTGGTTGTGATATAGGCCTTGTGCCTAGAAATCTGAAAAACAGAGGAAACTCTACTATATTTCAATAGAAATGGATATGTTTATATTTGATCATGTTACTGTGATTATGTGTCTTAGCATGTTATTATGCAGTGTCAGGCTTGTAGAGAATTTCTTAATGATGACCTTTTACGCCACTCATGTGGCGTGAATTGGGGCATGACAAATACACTAGACTTCTAAATTATGCCTTCACATCAATTTATCCTCCTCAATTTTAAAACTTGACACTATATTCTCCTGAAGTTTTAACTTAATTGATTCTATCATCATTACTATCATTTTTTTATGAAAATTTATTTTATCCAGATCATATTTTCTTTTAAACTAAATAAATTAGGAATTAAATAGATAAAGTAGAATTCACAATCTTTTATAGTAGAAACATTACAAGCATTATAGGAAAAGTTCAAACCATACGTTAGTGCCAATGAGGAAACCCATATTTGTTGACTACAAATGCAGTTTTACAACTATCATAATGTAATTATTCAAAATCACAAAATCATAGTTTGGACCTATCACTTGAACCTAAAAAGGAAAATCAAATAAGTTTTTAATAGTCACACTTAACTTTTATTAGAAAAACAACAAAACTTTATATTTAGAAAAGGTTCTTTAAGATAGCATTAATGGAGACTATGCAGCAAATTAAATTTATGATATTTTGGCCATAAGCATTTCTTCTTCAACCTAGGGTTTTGGGTTTAAGATACGCAGAAGTATCCCTTTTTGTTGACATTATTTTCTCACAAAGGTACACATCATACATTAAAAATTGAATTTTGAGATTGGACTTTGCCATATTTTAAAATGAATTTTGAGATTCCTACTAGTGGTAAAATAAGTCAATTTACGAGGAAGTTTCCTAATTTTTTTTAAAAATTATTCATAATATCTTCAATAAATTTGGATTTCCTTATTGGTACTAGCGTGTGTTTGAACTCCTTTTATAACACTGTCATGTCCCAATCCATGGAACGTGATCAGCGTAGAAGGTCTCCGTTAGAAAACCTTCTACAAGCTTGACAATGCAAATTATATACTAAAGACTCACAATTTCATAGATGCACACCCAAATATTTAAATGAAAACTTTATTGAAAATTCAACAGAATTCCCTTTATTTTTTTGGACTTTCTGTTAGTCTGATAGGTGCCCTAGGGCCAATGTGATTGAGCTCTATTGTATCTATGACTGTATATTTTGTATTGACTTGATAATAAAGGTTGATTATTCATCTTATATTACTTTCATTGTGCATTGCATGTTAAAGATGAAGTCCATGGTGGGAATTTATT
>JANHAO010008137.1:0-19514 GCA_026873985.1 Saraca asoca | reverse complement strand
GATGGCTAGCTTATAGCCTCTTTTTTGTCCTTTCCATTTATAGCTTGATGTAACATAATTGTAGCTTGTAATTAATGCATATAGCTCCTCCTTCCTCTATAAATAGGAATGCATTGTTAGAAAAGAGAGAGGGGGTCAAGTTCTGTAAGCAGAAACTCTGCTAGTATATTCTCAATATAATAACACTCTCCGCCGTGGACGTAGGGTCTGGTACCTCCCGAATTTAGCCGAACCATGTTAAATGAGTTGACTCCTAATTCCTTCTTCCTCTCAACTCATCATTCTCTTTCGTATTTAAAAAGCAGCATTGGTTCCCTGAACTCCCCTTCCTGTTGGCTAAAGTTTAGGTCATTCATACGAACCAGATTTCACCGTCAATAGAATATTTGTTTAATGTCTAATGAGATCATAATTCTTATAGTAGATGATGCAGAGAATTTACAAAGAAATTTGAGACATCATTATGCAACAAAGATCAGGATTGTTGAAATGTATAAATGAACATCATCCTACTTATCTTGGATTGCAATATCCTTTGTCATTTCTATACAGGGAAGATGGTTTTACAAAAGGAATAGAGTTAAGTCTTGTTGCAAAATCTTTGAGAAAGCAAACTAAATTAACTCTGAGAAAATTCTTTCAATATTGTATTCAAAGAAGAGTAAGTGAGGTAGACACTATTTTGTATGACAAAAAATTAATATAACAATTCTTAGCTGATGCATACATGATAGTGGAATTAGAGAGATTATGGTTTATTTGTAGACATACAAAAGAACTCAGAGATGATTTGGATAGAGGACTTGCAAATGCAATTCTAAAAGGAGAAACAACACCATCTTCTAGAGGGAAATGCATAATT
The DNA here is from genome assembly GCA_026873985.1 of Saraca asoca. Classification (NCBI taxonomy): domain Eukaryota; kingdom Viridiplantae; phylum Streptophyta; class Magnoliopsida; order Fabales; family Fabaceae; genus Saraca; species Saraca asoca. Next base: position 18,652 of record JANHAO010008137.1, on the reverse strand, counting down.
TTACCATCTTCTTTTATTGGTGTTGCTAGATATTTGATGCAAAATTATCAAGATGCCATGTCTATTTGCATAAGGGCAGGTTTTCTATATCTATTCATAACATTTACAAGTAATCCCAAATGGATAGAAATAGTTAGAGAAGCAAATATTATGGGACTTAAGCCAAAAGATTGTTTAGTAGACATTTTTCATATTTTCAAAATGAAGTTGGATAGCTTGGTTAAGAGACTTGACTCACAAAAGAATATTTGGAAGAGTGAAAGCAAGTATGTTTCTTTTATCATTCATTAAAATTAATAGTTTCCTATTATTGAGTATGATTGCTTTCAAAATTTACTTTCATTACAAATATGTGTTAATTTATTATTATTTCTTTGTACAGTTATTTACATAATTGAGTTTTTGAAACAAGGACTTCCACATGCTCATATCTTACTCTATTCATCCTCAAGACAAATTACATTCTATTGACATGATTGACAAAATCATTTTTGTAGAAATTATTGATGAAAAAAATTATCCTTTTCCTTTTTATGTTGTCAAGAAACACAACCAAAGTGGTTTAACTAAAGAACAATATTAGATGATGATGGATATCCAAAATATAGATGAAAAGACAATAAAGCTATAATTAAAAAAATGGGATTGTATTGGATAATAGATATGTTGTACTGTAAAATGCTTGGGGCTACTTAAAAAATATCATGCATATATAAATGTTGAATTTTGTAATCCAGAAAGGTTAATCAAGTATTTGTTCAAGTATATTAACAAAGGCAATGACAAAATGATAATTGGTTTTTTTTTCTTTTCAAAAGGAAGAAAATGGTGATTTGCAATCAGATGTAGATGAAATTAAAATGCACTAGGATTGCAAGTAAAATTTTAAACTTTTTCTTTTTTGTAATTGATTGTCAATTTTCGAATGAACTAGATTATATAGCTTCATGTATGTTGATCAATTTCAATCTTACATGTTACTTTTTAGATACATATCTCTATGTCAAGCTATTTGAAGAATCTTAGGATGAGATATTCAATATAGATATCCCCTAGTTGAAAGATTAAATTTTCATTTGGAAGGTGAATAGTATGTCATGTATAATGACATTGATAATCTTGTTGATGAGGCCAAAAGATCATATATAGAGTGATCTCAAATTTTTTTTATCATAAATGGATGCTAATAGCAAATATAATGGAACTCAGGATCTGACATGTGAAGATTTTCCCAATCCATTTTTTCCAAGAAACCAATGAAAGAGTGGTTTCTAAGAAAACAAGGATTTGCAATTGGATTTATATTTTTTGTGCCACCATCTAATGATGAGAAATAATATTTAAAAATCTTATTGCCAATTTGTAATTGTCAAAGAAGCTATTAAGAGATTCAAATTGTAAATGGCATCGAGTATGAGACATTCAGATATGCATGCTATGCTTTAGGTGTAGTTGATGATGATCAAGAATATTTGGATGTCGTAACTAAAGCAAGTCTTTAGGAAAGTGGTGATTGTCTGAGAAAGTTATTTTCCACTTTGCTATTATCTAATAATAGCATGTCAAAGCCAGAATTTGTTTGGGAAGAAATTTTGCATATTGTAATAAAGGATATTCTTTACAAGCAAAGGGTTATTCGATGAAATCATTGTAAGTGTTGCTTGCTTAAATACAATTATCATAATTAATTACCCATTTTACTTAAATCATGTTACCGATTTTAGTTGCTTTGCAATGTTTTATAGCTTTATGAATGAATGATGATAAGTTAAAATAATATGGTCTTTCTAAAATTGAAAAATTCTTTCCAAAAATTGGCAAAAGTCTTAAACATTATCCTTTAATGTCATTTCCTAGTGATTTCAAAGAAGTAGATGTTCCTGATAATCTGATTATGGAAGAACTTTGATGAAAAAAATTTATACATATGTTATATCTATTTATATTTAGTCTTTTGTCATGTTTATGTGCGTAATTAGATGCTTGAAATTGATTTTGTGATTTGCTCAGTTTTTATGTTTAATTGAATTTATTCAATAAATTTATACTGTTTCAGGTTTTTGGATATATCTTGAGTTCTAAACCTTAGTTTTGAGTTATTATTATGTCATTGAAAGCTTTGAGAAAGATCTAAAAATGTAATGGAGAGTCTCTAGCCCAATTTAGTCATTTTGGAAGTCAAATAAAGCTTATATGCTAGAACAGAATGCTGACCCATGATCCAAAACCAATTTTGACATTTTTGTCATATATAGAGCTCTACCCATCATTTTGGTGCAAACTCAAGCTCAACAGATAGCTAAAATCCATTCCAAAAACTTTCATATTAGTCTTGAGGTCAAACTACACCATTTTGAAATAGTTTTATGGCTATGGATTTAAGTGTTTAATTCCATTACAAGTTGGATTGTTCTAAAAAACTATCTTGGTTTTTAGCCCATAACTTGAGCTAGGAATCAAGTTTTTATGTAAGGTTAAAGCCATTGGACTCTTGAGAGATAAGGTTACAATTCATATGAAGAAAATCATGTCTAATTAAGCCTCCTTCCAATCTTAATCAGTAGCCTAATCAAGAGGTAGTATAGAAAGCCTATAAATAACTAGCTAAGCCATAATTGTAATAACTTTTAGATCATTTCTATACTATCTTTGATTTTGGGATGAGAGGAGCCCTACTAGGGCAAGACTTCAGCCCTAATTAGGTTTTTTCTTTTCTTTTTATTACCCTTTTTATTTTTATATTAATATGTAACTAAATTCTTCTCTCAATCTAAAGGAATTTCTGCTCTAATTCTTTAGTTGATTGTGAGACTTCTTCTTAATTCCAATTTGTTCCTAATTTGATTTTCTTGATTCTCTTATTTTACTTCTCATAATTTCTATGGATGATTAATTAAGGTGACCAATTGATTAGTTATTCATTCTATTTTAATGCTAGCTATATGCAATTTCATTATTTGTAGCTATTTGGTTATGGGGTAATACTAGGGTGTTGATTTGCTTTTGGGGTAGATCAATTCTTTTGAAGAATTGAGAGTAATTAGTTGAGTTACTTCTAAGTTAATTCATTTAATTAGATTTGGTATTTTCAAGATTTAAAGCTATTAATGAATTGGTTGGGTTTCTAGGCTTTGACTGATTTAGCAATAAGAGTCAATTGGATGCTAGGCTTGATTGGCAAATTTGGAAAGAAATTAACAAGGATTGAGTAAGAACTAAACTTAATTAGTATCTTGACTAAATGATCAAAATAGGAATAAAATAATAATGTCAAGGATTAGTCATTGAATTAGTTACATGAATCCTTTAGATTGAAATTTTCTCTATTTGATTTTCCTTCTTTTCTTTTTTTAATTCTGTTTTGTTATGGATTCAAACTATTTGTTTTAGTTCTTGTTCTAATTACATATCTAACCTTTCCCCCATTTTCTCACTGTAAACACATAAAAGTAAAACACTAGTCTTTGTGGATATGACATGGGATCAACCTAGCTACTAGCTTAAGTAGTTCAACATTATTTTTGGTCAGTTTCAACAGTCATCAAACTTGCTTATAACAACATTGCTTTAGCCAGTGAGCATGAAAATCTTCTTTCCAATTGACAAGTAAGTAGAAAAGTATTTATAACACTATTATAGGTGTTGTTTCTAGAAATGATGGTGGAATTTTCTTTGTATATGGTTATAGTGGCATTGAAAAAACTTATTTATGGAGAACATTAAGTGCTGGTTTACTGTCTAAAGAACAAATTGTGCTCAATGTTATTTCTAGTGGTATTGCATCAGTACTATTACCTGGAGGCTAACTGCACATTCAAGATTTAGTATCCCTTTGATTGTGAATGAATCTTCAACATGTGATATTCAATAAGAAAGTTTCATGTTTGATTTGTTAGTTTAAGTAACGTTTATAATTTGGGACAAGACTCCCAAGATTAACAAATTTTTCTTTGAAGCTTTAAATAGAAACATGAGAGAATTGTTACAATTTTTGAATGCTAATAATCTAAATCAACCATTTGGAGTCAAAGTTGTTGTCTTTGGAGGTGATTTTAGACAATTTTTGCCTGTCATTCTAAAAGCAAGTAGACAAGACATTGTCTACTTAACCATACATTCTTCTTACTTATGGGATTACTACAAAGTTTTGACATTGAGAAAAAATGTATGACTCTTGACAAGTTCAAATGGTATTTTTTAGATGATATGAAAGAATTTTCTAAGTGTATTTTAAGGATTGGTGATGGTATAGAAAGCAATGCTATTGATGGAGAAGCAATCTACTTGCATCTATTGTGAGTACCACATGTCCTTCTTTGTTGCAAAATTTGAATGATGGAAGATATTGTAATTACTCATGATGTAATTGATGAAGTAAATGATTATATGATTTCCTTACTTCCTGGAGAATTGAAAACTCATTTAAGTAGTGATAGTCTATGCAAAAAGGATATAAATTGTCATAGTCAAACTGAGATGCATTTACCTGCTTTCTTACACATAATAAAATTTTTAGATCTTACAAATCATGAGTTGAAACTAAAGATTGGTGTTCTTATTATGCTAATGAGAAATATTGATCGATCATTTGGCATTTGCAATGGAAGTAGACTTAATATTGCTAACCTTAATGAACATGTATTAAAGGCAAAAGTTATAGCAAGTATATGCATAAATATGAAAAAAAATTAAATTTATGATATTTTTGTTCAAAAATAATTATAAAACAAAGCCAAATAATTTAACATACTATAATATGAATTTTGTTCAATTATTGATTATGTTATGTAAATTTACTAAATGGAAAGTTAAATTATTATTTATTATTTGTTAGAAGATGTTATACTATAATAAGTTTGTAGATATATAATCAAAGGAAGACAAAGGCTCAGTGGATGAATGCCACTCTCCCCATCCTGAGAGTGTGGTGTTTCAATCTAAAATTTGCTAAAGTTTGCAGTAAATCGATTCCACAAAATCAGTTTTGGTTTGGTGGTTTAACTAAGTTAGCCTAATTCAAGATGGGTGTAACTGGTCTAACTCGAGCCAACCGTTAGTGTTGGTTTGATACATGAATCAAACCAAAATTAGGAGTAGTGCACACACTAATATTATGTATATTCCTCGACTATTGTTAATCCCATCAAATTCAAGATTGCCTTTCAAATTTCAACAGAGGCAATTTTCAATTCAAGTTTGTTTCATGATGACAATTAATAGAAGTCAAGGAGAATTTCTTTCTTACATGGACAATTATATGTTGCAATATCAACGATTACAAGTAAGACAGGTTCAAAAGCTTTAATTAGCAATGATAAAAGACAACCAATAGTCACAAGAATGAATGTAGTTTTTAAGGAAGTTTTTAGGAATATACATTCATAAGATGCAATTAAAGGACATTTGGATGTTAATGAAATGGATGATTTATTACTTTTATATGATATTGATATATGGATTTTCTTTTTTTTAAGTTTTCATACATAGCTTATTAAAATCAATGATTTTTTTTTTTTTTTGCTTTATGTGTTTATTATGTATGCTTAAAATGATTTGTCTATAATATTTATTTTATATTTTAAATGTACTTTTCATATGTTTATATTAATTATTGAAATATTATCACTTGAAGACCCTATAACTTACCTTGCTTGACACAAGGTTATCACTAGTTTGAAAAAATAACTACAATAAATGATCATTACAAATAAACATGAATTCCCACCAATCACAACTTCTAATTCGTATCCCTTGATTAATAGTATTCACAAATGCCTATCTATTTTTTCCTTAAAAAATAAGTTTTCCTCCAAAACTATTTCATCAGAAGACAATTTCAAGAGCCCATTTGTTTCAACTGAATTTTATAGAAAATACTTTCATAAGAAAATATATTTCTAGAAACTAAATTGATTTTTTGTTGTTTGGACAACATTGAAGAAAACACTTTCCTTTGTTTTGTGCATAAAGGTAAACTATTTTCTTTCATTAAAATTAAAATATCTCAAGTCACTTAATAATCCTTTTATCATTAGAATATTTTCATAATAGGAGTCAATAAAACTTTACTAGTAAAATTCAAAAATTAAAATATATTTTGTATGAAAAACAAAATTAACAAAATGTTCAAATCTTTCTTTTTTATCTTCATCATTTCTACATAGTTTATTCACATTAGACTTTAGCCAAAATTGTTAACTACCTTTGCTAATTCTTTTTATTATCCAAATATTTTTTTAACAATCCTTAATAAAATTATTAAGTATCGACATTTGTGTAGGTGGAAAGAGTGTGGAAGAGAGATTGGAGAGTGGGAGCGAGTGAGGAAGGTGCAAGAATTGAAATAATAAGTTCAACTAATTACAGGTGAAATAAATCATATTACACAGCATAAATTATGCACAAGTACAATAATAAATAGTAGATTAAAAATAACTTACCTTGAGAAGGTTGTAAATTCATTGATTTCAATATAAATGATCTGCTGGTAAGTGCAATCCTCTCAAACCATAGAAGCATTAAGGAGAGAATGTTTGCTAATCCTAATAGAGAGATTTTAGGATTGACTTAGGATGAGAGTAAGGACTTACTTGTATATACAAAACCTTATTGGGCTAAACATACCAACATAATAAAGCTCAATAACATGGTTCACATAGCAGTATATCATAATTGGTCTAAGCGTTATTTTAAATCAAACAACATTATCACTTAATATGGGCTTGTTACAATATTAATTTGGCATTCATGTAATTCAAGTTTTAATTAAAAAAGACCCTAAAAAATATGTAAGTCCATAAGAAAATTCTAACAATCTCTCACTTGGACAACATAGTTTAAATCATAATAAAGAAAATTATTCTCTAGATTACATTATGTGACCACATCAAGGAATGACAAAGTAATTATGACACTATTACAATCATAGGTCTAGATTATGATAATAAGTATTCAATAATGCAAAACATCATATCAATAAAGATACTGACGTCATATAGGTTTGAGTACCTACACCTTGTTGACCATAAACAAGATGCGAAATATGAGTAATAAGATTTACATAACAATAAATGTGATTATATGTAAATCTCTATGAAGCATTAGCTCGAGATGCCTAATAAGCTTAAATAATCTCAACACAATAGTAAGATAGGGTTTATACATCTCTATCAACATGGCATAATGCAATGTGCAAAAAATAAAAATATATATTATATATAAATATGATAACATCATTAATATTTCATGAATCTGAGATTAACAATAATAGAAGTTCAACATTTCAATATGAATTATAAAACTCCCACTAACCTTGAATATCAAAAGACTTAGCCAAACCTATTGTAGTTACATGTTCGTGAAACAATCCTATAGCTAAGTCATTGGTCAAATGATCACAAACATACGATCCATGTAAAATGTTCAGTATAAGTATGATATGTGCATATCTTCTCTCTAACAAATTAATATTTAACATCAAAATGTTTTGTATAGGAAAAGCTTTTATTATTTTAAAAGAAGTTTATTATAGTAGCATTATTGCAATAAATGGTCAAGGGCCTAGAGATATTCTCAACAATATTGAATACATATATCAAATTCCTTAACCAGACAGCCTCACAAGTGAATTTAGAACATGCAACATACTCTACCTTCATAGTAGGGGTTAATATGGTTGACTACTTAACACTTTTCCATGAAACAATCCCTCCTACCATCATAAAAACTTATCTAAATGTCAACTTCTTGTCATCTGGATAACCCACAAAATCAAAGTTGGAGTAGCTTGTAACCACAAGATCATCAGATCTATGATAGGTCAACATAAAACTTTTTGTACCTTGTAGATAGGTACCTCATAACTCTATTCATAGCAATCAAATGTTTCAAAATCAAGATCACTCAAGTATCTCCCTAATACACCAATCACATAAGCAATATCAAGATGTATACATATGTGAACATACAATAGACTACTAATAATGGAAACATATGGGACCATTTTTATTCTTTATCTTTTTTCATCATTATGAGGACACTGAGTTTTAGAAAGAATACCAAAGCATGAAAACATATTAAATATTTTTAGCTCTTTTTCAATGTATGATCTTTAAAACAAGCTAAAAAAACCTGCAAATTTGTCATGATGAATCTATATACCTATCATAAAAGAGGCGTCGCCAAGATTTTCCACATCAAAATACGTCGATAGCATCGGCTTTGTCTCAATCAGAAGGCTCATATTATTATCGAAAAGGAGAATGCTATCAATATATAATATCAAAATCATAAATCTACCTATATCCATCTTAAAATAAATACAATAGTCTACATCATTCTCCATGAAACCAAGAAAAGTAACAATCTCATCAATTTTGAGAAACTATTGTTTAGACACCTATTTCAAACCATATATAGATCTATTTAGTTTATACACAAAGTATTCTCTACCCTTCTCATGGAAACCATCTAGCTAGTTGACATAAATAATTTCTAACAAATCATCATTTAAGAAAGTCATCTTTGCATCCATCTAGTAAAACTTTAGATCAAAATCAGCCATTAATATCATAACAACTCGAATTAAGTCTTTAGTCGAAACCTATAAGAAATTTTCTTTATAATCAACAATTTATTTATGAGTATAGCCCTTTGCAACCAGTCTGGCCTTATACCTTTTAGTCTTATCTTGAGCATCCCGTTTGGTCTTGAAGACTTATTTACTTCTAATAAGCTTTTAACTAATAGGTAATTCCATAAGATCCCACACATTATTTTGGTACATCAAAAACAATTTTTCCTTCATAGCATTTATCCATTATGAAGAATTAAGACTTGAAATGGATTCTTGGAAATTGAAAGCATCAGTGTCTTCATTGACATCAAACTTATGCTCCTGTAGGTACACCAAATAGCCATTTATGATTGCTGGTTTGAAAGCCATTTGAAATCTCCTCAAGGTTACTTCTTCATTTATAGAACTTGGTTCTCTTTCTTCTACCAGTGGAGCATTTGGTTCTTTAACTTCTATCATTGGTTCTACCATTGGTTGTATTGGATCGACTTAGGATGTTTCAACTAATGAATGTGCTAGTGGAATAACAACTTGTTCATCTCCAAAAAAGATGTCACATAGTTCTTCACTCTCACTGTCCAAACAATATTCAAAATAGATAGCATGATCTAACTTAATAACTCTAGTAATGTAGGTTACACAATACAATCTACTACCTTTGGAGTTGCTACAATATTTAATAAAGTAATCACTAACAATCTTCAGATCAAGCTTCTTTGTAAATGGATTATACAACTTTACTTTAGCCTTGCAACTTTAAACATGGAAATGCCTAAGACTAGGCCCTTCCCCATATAATAACTCCTATAGAGTTTTAGGCACAAACTTACTAGGAACTTGACTTAAAACATATGCAATTGTCTTTAAAGCATCAGCCTATAGAATATCTGGTAAAATGGAATGTGTCAACATGCATCTTACCATATCTATGAGAGTGCAGTTCCTTCTTTCTATAATACCATTTTGTTTAGGCATTCCACGCATAGTGTAACTTACTTCAATTCCATAATCTTAGAGATATCTTGCAAAAGGGTCAAGATTTCTATCAATTTTATCATATCTACTATAATACTCACCACCTCTATCAAAACTGACATAATTGATTTTCTTTCCCAATTTGAGTTTAATCATAGTCTTGAACATCTTAAAAGCACTTAAGGATTTGAAATTTTAGTGAAAGTTGCACCCAGCTAAATCTTAAGTGGTCATTGATGAAGGTGATAAGGTGCATATATCCACCCATAGTGCTTGTTTTAATCATCCTACTAATATCAGTATGAATCAACTTTAGAACATCTTATTTTTTGGTTCTTTTTCCTTTACTAACTTTAGCAGAAAGTTTTTCCTTGATGCAATCAATGCATATATTGAAATTAGAGAAATCTACAACATACAGAATCCTTTCTTTTATCAATCTCTCTATGCTTTCTTTGGAGATATGACTGAGATGTGTATACCACTGCATTAAAAACCTCTTATCCATTCTACCCCTTTTATTTCCAACAATAGTATTTATAGAATTTACAAATGCAAGGTCTAAGCCAATTTTATATAAATCATCACACAAATAATAAGAACTAAGCATAGTGAATCATAAAATAAACTAACCTTTCCATTTCCAAAATGGCAACTATATAGATGTCTATCTAAAACAACAATTGAAATTAAATTCTTTCTCATAGAAGGCACATAAAAAGTATCTCTTAACTTTAAAGCATGACCAAAAGATAAGCTTAAATCTACAACTCCTATATGCTCTACTTGTACTTTATCTCTATTTCCCAATTTGACTATCAATGTCACATCTCGATATTCAAGGGCATAATTGGCACAAATCACCCTATGGTGACATGTGAACCCATGAATAGAACCTCATTAATTTTTTTTAATTTTTTTAAAATTGTGAAAAACAAATGTAGAAAAAGATTCTTAACACATTTTTAGAAAAATTCATGATATGCACAATTGTTATGAAAACATTTCTTTTAATAAGTAACTTTTAAACTTAAAATAAAAATCTTTTCATATATCAGGACTTAATGCCTTGCTAGACAAACATAAACTACCAAATGTAAATCAAAGGGACCACGTTCCTAATTTCAATCACATGCAATATCCTGAAGTATCTCCTAAATGAGATATCTCCCATAAAACTCACTAACTTAAAAAATGTTAATGAGAGGGGTGAGTACAACCACTTAGTGAGCGAAACGCAAACCCAACTTTAGGTTGAAAACCCTTTTCATCATACATGTCCATATACGAATAGACATACATATAATATATATATAATGGAAAACATATATACATATGCTTTCAAATAAAAAACTTAATCACAGTCATTTCTTAAATTTTCATATCCGATCTTTCATTTTTTTACTAGGTAGCCCTATCCTTGCCACCTATTCCATCACATCATAAACATAATATAATTTGAAATCATTATACTTGCTTTACTAAGTTATATATGATGGCCATGTAAAGCTCACATCATCTTACTTTACCAAGTCATATCTAACAACCATGCAAAATTCTTCTTTTATAATTATACTAACAATAGGGAATACTGGGAGAGTGATGTTTTCATGTCCTTTAATTTATCCTATTTGACCTTTTATAACTTTTGTGCCTTAATGCACTTATCCCATGATCCCTTGTCGTATAGGTGACCATCAGTCTCATAACCCGCTATCATATAGGTGGCCATATACATCTCCTAATACTTGTAGATCCACCAATATCCCTTACCAATTCATATACATATGTACATATACCTACATCTCTTAGCATTCTTACATTACATCATATACTATACATTCTTTATCAATCGAAGACTAATCTATGTCTAATTCATAAATATTCTCTCTATTACTATCCTTCATAATGCTTTATAGATGATACAATAAGATTAGATTTTAGAAATACTTTTCTTGGAAGAAATTCTCATTTTCATAAAGAGAACAAATATTTACACTTTCATAAAATAATGATTATTTCAATAAAAATCATGGAATAGTAATAATAAAATATAGTATTTTAAAGTAACAATTTCTTAGTTTTTAGAAAATAACAATTCTAATAACTTTCTTAAACATAAGAAGTCTTAATAAAAAATTTTGAGGAATTACAATTAGAAATTTATAAATCATAGTTCTCTAAATCATAAATAAAACTTTTCATAAAATTTAATGAGTTTATAACATTTATGGCCATATGCATATGCAAAGCTAGGATTTCTAGATTAAATCATAACTTGTACCATTATTACATTCCCTTGCTATGACCCATTTCATGTATACATTAAATCAATTGATCATATAATCATGTAAGAAATTGATTTGTTAACTTCTACCTAAATCTACCTTCCCATATACATTCTAGCATAAGCCTAAATTCATCAAATCTTTATATTTAATGCCTATTTTTTGTCTAATCCATAATCTCATGGCCTATTTAGGTCTCATAAAAAGTCATAACTCTTGCTTTTATTAATTTAGGTTTAATTCTAATAATTTAATTCTTTATCCACAATCCCCTTCCTAACAAAAAACATGCATTTGGTAATTTTTCAAAAATACATATTTTATATGAAAAAAGAGCTAGATGGATAGAATCCCACTCATTTGGTCATATAGATTGTCAACATCATGCAATGAATAAGCCTATCCCTAGTATTACATCTTGCCTCTGGCCTAGGCCTAAATGCAAAGTGGTAAAAACCCTAATGAAGACAAAACTAATTAATTCTAATCTAAAACAAATAGGTGAGATTAAAGGAAATCAGAAACATGAATTGTTCAATTAATTGGCCTCATATTCATATTTTTTAATTAGAGAATGTGCTAGAGCTATTTCCTGATAAGGTTTTTATTCTAGCTAAAGACCAATTGCAGTAGGATTACAAGACCTTGAATTTTGTTGTTGAGTTATGTATAATCTAATACTGAACAATTAACCACTCTTTAAGAATTAGTCAACTAGCTGGTCTATCCTTTAGGACCATACCCATGGTTAACTAGTTACCTTACTGCATCCATTTCTAAATCTAGTTAGGTTAACCCCAAGGAATGTTATAAATTCTACCTTTTTAAGCTTGTCCTTGAATTATCCCTTATGTGCATTCTATGTTTTAGGGGTTTATCTTTGTTTTATCCTAATGGTTTGGTTTATCATTACAGCCTTAGTCTTTACTTCATGTCTCTAGCTGCTCCTTTACATGCTTTTTCTCATTTCTAGCTAATCTTTAATCGTGTTCTCTTTCATAATCTTATCTATCCATGCTGTTGATTCACCTTTAATCCATTTCTTTTTATATTGATCTTATGCCTTCTATTATGCTTTTGTTGTGCTACTTTAACCTTTTATAAACTACTTTCTAACTTGCTTTATTCTTGTGCTTGATATTCAACCTCCTTATATTGTATCTTATCTATCCTTTATCTGAATTTGCTACTATTGCTTTTTTCATTGAATATTAATATCATTACATGCCTAAATCTTATGTCATGTTCTCATTTGCTTTATATATCCTATTAATGTGATCCTATCCTTTATTTCTTTTCTTATATATTATACTAGTTGTACTACATGCTTGTTCACATACACACATATCATATCCTTAACATGTCATGCCCTTCATTCTTAATTGCTTTCATTGCATAGCAAGACATTTATACATGAACATAGGTACCTCTTAGGACATTTGCACTAGCTAGGTCATTCCATGTCTCATGCATGTCCCTAGTTAGTAAGCATACATTCATTCATATCATTTCATCTTTTATATTGTTCTTTTTTAATTATGGCATTCCCTAAGCTGCCTTTATTTTCCTTTGCATGGAATTTCATAACACTTAGCAGTTATCTAAAACATAACCAATACATTTAATCATGAAAAGAAAACTTTTATTAATGCATAATTCAAAACTCAAATCTCAATGTCACTCTAGAGTAACATTATTTATAATAAAACAATCAACTGAATGAAAAGAATTCAAATGATTTCCTAATCATAAAACAATCATAAATCCTATATCATAATGCCTTAACTCGAATCTTATTCAGATCTGATAGTGTTGCATCTCGAATATTTTTTAAGTGTTCCTCATATCGACTCATTCTCTATTCCATCTTCACATTTGAAGCTTGGATTTTTTTATCCATAGCCTAAGCCTTTGGTCCATTATTCCTATTCTTGTTAACATTGCTCTAAGGAGCTCATAAGTCTCAATGATTATTCGCTCTCTTAGTGGTATGCTCCTTCGAGCTTTAGTTTGATAAGCTCTCTATATAAGGTTCTTTCATTGTCTACTTGAGGCATTATTTTATGACTCACTTGTGTATTCTATTTGTCACCTACCTCACAATCTTATCTTTGATACCTATTAGTCTTTAATAATTCTATAGCCTAACTCAAAGAACATGTTTATAGAGATGGGTTCTAGATGCCACCCTTTAAAGTTCTCTGAATCATATCTAAAGTGAATCAAGATATTCATGACAATTGATCCATATGGTAAGGACCTTCGAGCCTCTTGTCATGCCACACCTAACATATGTTTCATGATACTCCATATTAGATCACATCTTCTTCCATCTTGTAAGAAGGTTAATATATTCTAGTTTGCACAAGTCAGTTTGTGGCATTAAGGGCTGAAGGAAGCCTTTATTCAGGATTCTAAGTGATGCTCAAAAGTAAGTAGGCTAATGATTGAGGCATCTCTCAATCTTTTGAGCTTCCCTTAGTAACAGGATGCGAATAATAAAGTAGTGTAGAATCAAGAATTAAGTGACAACTTTTCTAGTGTTTTGTGATTGGGAATGTGAAAGTTATTTCTGCTCAAACCATAGTTCCCAAAGTCCTTTATTGAAGTTCTCTCAGCAGGACATCTAAACAATATCTAAAGCAGATGGGCAATTCGGGTAATCTTAGTTCCACATACATAGGTGGTTAAGACTAGAAGGTTAACTGATTCTTCCATAAGGTTCCCATAGAAGTATCCTATAGCCTCAAAATAAATCAGAAAGATAGAAGTCATAAATTATAGCCATAGTACTTACTCTGAGGGTTGTAGGATTCCTAGTCTCTTAAGCTCACCATAGTTTTCATGACATATGAAATAGGGTGAATATGCAATCCTAGTCCTTATTCCATAATCGTAATGATCTACTACACTAACATCTAAAAACAAGTTTGGATCATAAATTTCTCCTAGGTCTTCTTCCATGATTTTGAAAATTTGAGTTTGATGAAAATTTTGGGTTAAGTAGGATTTCCTAGCAGGGTTTGCATTCTTGGGAGAGGCAGAGAGACCTAATGAGAGAAAGCTTGAGATGAATGACAAAAGATAGGGGGCTTGCCTATATATAGGTTAAACTGTGCTGGCCAATTAACCAACTCTTAATGATCGGTCAACCACTTATACTTTTGACTAGGGGTTTACCATTGACCCACAATGCTTTTTTTTCCTAAATCATCTTAACATAAAAATTATCCAACTTGATCCTCTTATTTGGATTCAGAGGCATTTTCATCTTTTTGACTAGGTTTTTGGTGAATTCTAATTTCTAACTTACAACTACTCAGGTTGCACGAGGTCTCAACTTTCTCGGTTCACCTTCCTCATACAAGGGTAATCAGTTGTTTTTACCTCCCTTGTGTGGGGGCGATCAATCTTTATTACCTCTTGACTCACTAAAGGTAAAATTGTCCTTTGCACTCCATTCTCATCCCTAAAGGTCATTCCATTCCTAGCCTCTTGTACTTGTTCATCACCTTTGTCATTATTCTTATTGTCCATCTCCAACTTATGTCTAGGGGTATTCTCATCATTTATAGTTTCTCGTACACACTCAAGCGTAAAATCCTCATTACTAGAATAAATCTATTTGCTATCTAATATAATCACATAACGATTTTTCTATTTCATATTATGTTCTATTATGTGTGCTTGATTACTCTTAGTGAATAGGTTAATGGATTCATCAAAAATGAAAGATGCTCAGAGGTGCTTGTCATCATGATCAATATCCACTAACCCTAACATGTCATGTCAAACATAGAACCATTACTCTGATATTAACATGTCATATCCCAAAATTTGGGAGTGTGATTGGCACAAGTCACCCAAATGGTGATTTGTGAACCCATGAACATAACCTTACCAAAATTCATTCAATTTTTTTTTTTTTGAAATCATGAAAACAAATGTAGAAAATGATTCTTGGCACCTTTTTAGAAAAATTTGTGATATGCATAATTACTATGAAAATATTTTCTTTAAATGGGTAACTTTTAAAATTAAAATAAAATCCTTTTCATAAAACTCTTTTCATATCTAAGAATCCAAAGCCTAGCTGGACAAACACTAACCACCATAAGTAAATCAAACAGACCACGTACCTAATTCTAATTACATGCAATATCCTAAAGTATCTCCTAAATGAGATAACTCTTATAAGATTCATTTACCAGAAAAATGTTAATGAGAGGGGTGAGTATAACCACTCAGTGAGCAGAACTCAAATCCAATTTTGAATTGAAAATCATTTTGGTTTTACATGTATATATACTCATAGACATACATATTATATATAATGGAAAATGTATCTTCATATGTTGTTAAAAAAATGTCATCAAAATTATCTCCAAAATTTCATATATGATCTTTCATTTCTTAATAACTATCCTTATCCTTACTGCCTATTCTATCACATCATAAGCATAACATTATCTGAAATCATTATACTTGCTTTACTAAGTCGTATCTTATGATTGTGTAAAGCTCACATCATCTTATTTTACTATGTCTAATGACCATATAAATTTCATCTCTTATAATTATACTAACAATAGGGAATATTGGGGGAGTGATGTTTTCATGTCCTTTAATTTGTCCCATAAGACCTTTCATATTTTTTGTGCCTTAATGCACCTATCCCATAACCCTCTGTTATATAGGTGACCATCAGTCTCATAACCTCCTATTGTCTGAGTGACCATATACATCTCTTAATACATGTAGGTCTACTAATATCCCTTGCTAGTTCACATACATACATACATATACTTATATCCTTAGCATCTTATCTTTCATCATATGTTATACATTCTTTATCTATCCATGACTAACCTGTGTGTATCTCATAAACATTCTTTCTGTTACTAACCTTCATAACACTTTGTAGATGATGTAATGAAATTAGATTCTAGAAATACTTTTCTTAGAAGAAATTCTCATTTTCATAAAGAGGAAATATATACACTTTCGTAAAATAATATTTATTTCAACAAAAATCATGGAATAATAATAGTAAAATATAATATTTTTAAAACAATAATTTCTTAGATTTTAGAAAAATAACATTTATAATAATTTTCTTAGACATAAGAACTCTTAATAAACAATTTTTAGGAAATAAAATTAGAAATTTTTACAAATCATAGTTTTCTAAATCATAAATTAAAACATTTCATAATATTTATGCCCATATGCATATGTAAAGTTAGGATTTTTAAATTAATTCACAACTTATGCCACATCTACATTTCCTTGCTATAACCCATTTCACGCATACATTAAATCAATCAATCATATAATCACATAGGAAATCAATTTTTTAAGTTGTACATGAATCTACCTTCCTATATACATTTTTGCCTATGCATAAATTCATCAAATCTTATATTTTAGGTCTATTCTTGATCTAATCTATAATCTCATGACCTACTCAGGTCTCATGACAATTTATAACTCTTGCTTTTATTCATTTAGGACTAATTCTAATAGTTTAATTCTTTGGCCACATTCCCTTTTCTAACAATCAAAATATATTTGGTAGTTTTTCAAAAAATGCATACTTTATATGAAAAGGAAGTCAAAAGGGTAGAATCTCATTCATCTGGTTGTATGGATTCTCTACATCATGCAACACATGAGCCTATCCCTAGTATTACATCTAGCCTCTAGCCTAGGCCTAGATGCAAAGTGGCAAAAACTCTGATGAAGATGATTCAACCAATTAATTCTAATCTAAAACAAATAGATGAGAACATCAAATTGAGCAGGAAGAGATGCCATGGCACACCAGATTAGATAACTGTTGATAGTCGAAATCGGTTCACCTGAAAGGTTGGCAGTCAAGTTCTATCAACCAGAAGAGTTTAGTAAACCCCAAATTACAATATGATTATGTTGGATGATTATGTTGGAGGGAGAGAGAAGGAAAGAGAGATAGGCAAAGGAAGAATAGTGCAGACACCGGGAGATTTTAATATGGTTCAGCCAAAGTCGATTGATCGACCCCTACGTCTATAATAGTATTATTTCTCAATCTTCTCTGTTGAGTATTGAATATATTTTACAAAGTATATGTTTCTATAAGGATCCTTTTTTGTCTCAGATTCGCTCTTTTTGTACAATGATCTAAACCCCTATTTATAGCTACTAGGGTGTTATAGTTGTAATCCAAAAAAGGAAAGAATAATAATAAATTAATTCCAAGTAGATTCTTATGAGTTAATGTCTGTAAGTTGGTCATACAAGTTGGCCATGTAAGTTGATCCCACTCTCAGGTTTAACCAAAATGTGTTTTATAGAAGATGGCCAAGGTAGCATGTTTCCGACTTGCGAGCCATAGCTCATTCCTCAATAAGCTGGAGCTATTGCGTTAGCCTTGTCTTGTGTTCTAAGTTCATGATTGGCAATCTAGTGCCTTTGTACAGCGACCTTAGTCTTTAGGCGAGCTAAGCCTTTTCCAATTGGACTCGTCTAAGTACCAAAAATAGCCATAACAACCTCCATTTAAAATAATAAAGAGATTAAAATTTTGATGATAAATTAATGTCAAACTGATTGTTTGAATTTAAGTATATAAATAAAAATTTTAGCTCATTTACAAAGCAAATTTTATATAAAACTTTTGACTTTTACATCTAGTCAAATTTAAGAACATTTCACTATAATTCTTTTAATTTATAATGAAACAATTAGCATTTAGATTTATCTTTATAATATTATTTTATTTATTATAATATGATCAAAGTTTATATTTTAATTGAATTTCATATATTCTAAA
>JANHAO010008136.1:0-19577 GCA_026873985.1 Saraca asoca | reverse complement strand
GTCCAGTTTATCTTCATTCTTCTCAATTTTACTTTAGTTGTGAATCTGCTTGGTACCATAATTCACCCAACAGTTTTCTAACAAAAGAAAATTCGCCATTTGTCTTACGCACTTACAAATCCCAGTTGCTCCCATGCTTTGCCAACTAGTCGCCATTCGAAGGGTCGAAGTCCGGCTGATAAGAAAGTCTCTGACGCTTGCTTGGAAGGGCAAATCATCGGAGTCTGCACTGGTTATATTTGTGGTATGTCTATTCGGAAAACAGGGTAAGGTTTCAAAAAAATCAAAAGAGTGGAGACATCGGGCTAGTCGGAGCTGATGACTGCATTCGACAGAAGCTCAGCTCCGACAAATTGGCCAGCGGTGGTGCAGTGGGAGTTAGTAAAGAGAGATTCAAAGGGAGAAGTGTTGCTGGAATTAACTGAAACAGACTCCAGACAAACCTCTATAAAATAATATCTAAGGTATTATATATTTATGCAATTAAAAGTTTAAGAAAAATTACATAATTTATTTAAAGGAAAAATTTATAATTTTGAAAACTTTGAAATTTCAATAAAATATGAAAACCTACTGGAACATAAAGGAATTATGAGGAATAAAACATTATTTTAAAATAATAAAAAAATTATTTTAAATCACTTTAAACTAATAAGATATATATATATATATATATATATATATATTGTATTGCTCTTATTTGTCGTTCTTTCATGCTCTTTTGCAATAAAAGAGCCTTCAAAAAACTCAACTATTTTATCTTGTTACACACAACCCACCATGATATTTTAAATTCATATCAAGGTATTATTATTAATATTTTATCTTATTTTACTTTAATCCCAAATTTTAATATGATATTTAAATAACTTATGATTTATGTCAAACATATTGGTTCTTAAAGAAAATCTATAAAAAATTATTTCAACTTGAGAGATTTTCAAAAATATAATTAGATTATCTTAGGTCTTCCTTTATATTTATGTTAATATGATCAAATTGTTATATACTATATCACAATTTCTTTTTATTGATTTACAAATAAAATTATTCTTCAAATATTTTTAAAATGTAATAAGAAAATTTTATAGGTTCTCCTTAAAAATTTTGGAACATTACACTTATATTCTTTACTTATAATTTTTAACTATATATATTTACTTAATTCTCAATTTTAAAGGTAACAACAACATATTTTTACTATATATATATATATATATTTGCTTTAAGTCTTAGATCATGGAATTGATTCTACTCATGATGATGGGTCTGCAATGACCGGAGGCAAGAAAAATCACAATAAGGTGATTGATAATAATTTGTAAGGTCTCTCTTTGCATTTTTTTTTCTTTAAATTTTAGCACATGAAATTTTAGAGGTTTGGGTTCCGTGCTTCTTGAAGACTTTATATCGATTCATCATATTTCTTTTTTGTGAATATTAAGAAAAAAATTTAATAAATACTATCACTATTAGTATTAATTGGAACTACTAATGAAAAATGTAAGTTCACTATTAGTATAATTATTTATTTTGTTTTCCCTCACACTTTAAAAAATTAATTCTATCATTCACTTTTCTTCGTTAAATTTACTTTACATTTTCATCGCCTAAATATTAAAATTCAATATTATCACTTATTTAATAATTTTGTCTAAAATATATATTGATAATATAAAATTTACTTTTGTCCATTATAATTATTTTACTAACCCATAATCCTTTTGTATTATTGAATTTTGTTAATTACTACTTAGAAAATTTAAGAAAACATGTTATTCTTTTTGTCCACTCCACCAAACCAATAATACTAGATAAAGGGGTAACCAATATGCTATAATGAGCGAATCATTTCATTTTAAGAAAATCTCAAATTTTAGAAAAAAAAATGTCAATGAATGTAAAATCACAATAATTTAATTTCTTATTTCAATAACAACTCTTTAATATTTAATTGATTAATTAAAAATATATTTTCATAATTATCTTAATCATAATCAATTGCAATCGAAAGATATTTCAAATTTTATGCTTATTACCCAATTAAAAATCTATTAATCATAACCTGTTAAAATCTTGTACAAATCTCTCATTTTTTGTTTTAAATTATGTTTATTTCAAAAATAATAATAATAATTTTAATGACCAGTAATATTATTTTGCGTTACATAATACATTACTAAGGAAGGTGTTAAAATAAAGGAGAAATCAATGGATGGGGTCAAAAGATAAAGACAAAAATAAGTTGGTGGGTTACTTCATTAATTATCATTAATTCAGGCTTTGTGCGCAAGGGCCCATTGCCACAACGGTTGCCTTCCCGCCACTCACCATCAAGTGAGATTCGTCCGTTCAGAATGGATGTAGCACTCTGGGAAAACTCAGCTCATATTAGCACTGGGGCATTCTAGTCCTAACCTTCTTTATTCAAATCTTATAATTTTTTTTAAAAAAATTACAAGTGTTGAGGATAATGGCTTACAACTTTTTCATAAAAAGCTGTAAGTCCATTAGTCACATTTTGAGTTCTATGAAAAAAAATTGAAAATTTTATAAAAAAATATAAGATTTTATTAAAAAGAAAATTACAACTATTAGTAAAATTTGTAAGAAATTGTATTGATACTACTTTTAGCATGACTCAACATAAATATATATATTATATCAAATATTATATATGATATATATTATATCATATATATATATGGCTACAATTATCTTAAAATCATTGTATGATCCATTCATTATCAATATATTAAATATATCTTTCTCAATATATCTAATCTAATAATTATTCATCTTTTTATCTCCCATTTCATTATATATAATCTCTTCAATATCTTTATTGCAAAAGAAATGCTTTCCCATAGTCACAGAAGTCACAAGTAAACTTAATGCCAACTTAATAAGTAAATCAACTAATAGTTCAGTAATTTTTTCCCATTTCAAAGTTTCGATGAAGCAAAAGTTAAGTTAATGTACGCATTTTTTAACAAAATCAGTGTGGATACATGTAAACACAGAAATACATATAGTTCCATCAATTAAATATATATATATATATATATATATACACACACGATACATGTCTAAAAAGATTTTAAAAATAATCACAATTTTTTTAAAAAATAATTATGGCTTTTAAAAGTTTTTGGGATGCATGTGACTCTCTGAAGTTCTTTGCCTACATAAAATTACCATTGTTTGGAGTCACAAGGGCTTTTGGACCACTATACCCCTGTTTGGCAAAGAATTTCTCAAAATGCATTTCTTAAAATTAATTTTAAGTGCAATGTCTGACATTTTGTCTGATCAACATATTTAAGGTTGGTTTATTTCTGTAAAAAATATTTTTTTATAGATAAATATTATTTAATTATACAAATCTTATATTATTTTTTATATTTTATAACTAAAAAATAATGATAATATTATGACAGTGGATGAAATCATCTTCTTTTTTAAAATAATTATTATCATTATTTATCATATTTCTTATATTTAATATCAAATAAATAATATTTTTATTATTATTTTAATATTTTATTATTATAAATATAAATAAATAAAATTATTTTTAAAAATATATTTCTCGTCAAAATAATGGAAAATTTAAAGTTTTCCCATTTGGAACAACTTTGCCTAGTCTTCAACTAGACTAATCTACTTTTACAGATCATGCCACTTATATGGGCAAGGTTGACAAAATTTTAATAATATTTGTTTGCATTGATCTCATCCAAAACTTGGACGAGATTGTTTCCTATCGGAAAGAAAAATTAGTAAAAATATAATGACTGTACAGGACAGAGTACGAAGGAAAACTGCTTTTGAAGTGATGCACTGAAAGGGGTATAATGGTCAAAAGCCAAGCTAAAAGCTTTGGGCCAAACAAACCAAAATACAAGTTGACCTAAGGTAGAAGGAAAGTTGTTGCATGCAGAATCCCTTCGATATTAAACTTGAAAACGCGTCATCTTGACACTTGTAATGTGTTTTTCAATTTTTTTTTCTTTTTTAATTTCATTGAATTTGAAGAAAGGCAACCTCCCCTTGCGAATATTCAAGATGATATATGGATGGCAGTAAGGTTAATTAGTTATTTATTATGTTATATTCTCTGCTCTTCGGCATTCCTTTCGATCTAATTACAGAAGACTTTTCTACAATAAGCTGCTTGGAAATTGATTTGATGACAGTACATGAGGTTGTACTTCAATTAAAAAAAATTAAAATGCCTGAAAGAGTTAATTTGTTATTATATTATGTTTTTCGAAATTAATTTTTAAAAAAAGATATATTTTATCTACTTATAATATGAATTGAATTCAATTTATCCATTTATAATTTAAAGTGTAAAAAAAAATAACTTATGATTTGCGCACTTTATCCACCTTCATAATTTTTCTATCAAAAAAAAAAACTGTCACATACTTAAACTTTTTCAAATTATAATGTTCTTATTAATTTGTAGCACCTTCCTCAATCTGCTTATAAGTATTTTGCATTCAAAATTTTTCTTCTTCTTTATTTTTTTTTACTCCAATAATGTATCTTGACAATGATTCATTGTTAAAAATAAATCAAAACGAAATTCATTTAATATTTTTCATTAATAAAATTATTAGAAAAAAAAAAGCAGAAAAGTCCTTTTACCTTTTTGATCATTGAATTTTATTGTGATTAATTTGAAAACTTAAAATTAAAGTCTTAAATTATATCAAATTTTAAAATTAACATCCATCGATTTATTTAATTAAATAATTTATTTAACTATGTGATTTTTTAATAAATTTTTTAAAAAGAATCACAATATTTTTTTGTGTTATTTTACCACGTCTTTCACACATAATGTTGTCCACATTTTTATGTACATAATTAAATTTTTGTATCTAATTTAATATGTATTAACAATATAACATAAAAATTATGTGAAATAAAATAATGTGACAAATTAACATTCAATAATATTATAATATTTATTTAAAAAATCATAAAAGCACATAATTAAATAAATATGTTAATTAAATACACAATAAGTGTTAATTCCAATATTTTGTATAGAAAGTTATGATAAATTTTTCTTTGAACCTCTAGAATGATATGTGCATTGCATTTTAAATTAGAAACTTAGTATAGATTCAATTATTTAAAATTTTTTGAATATTTATATTTTAAATTAAAACATATTTATATACTATTATTTATTGTGGTTAAATCCAATCTTATTAGTTTGGAAAATGAACATTTCAAATTAATTCAAATTGTGTATAAGAACTCTTACGTTAATAAGATAGATATAAAACAAAGTATTACTTTTTTTAATAATAGTAGAAGTGGGAAGTCACTTAACATATACATACAACATCTTGAATTTGAACTTAAGATACTAGAATGCAAAAAAATCCCCCAAGGCAATATCAGGTGCCACTGCACTATTAAAGGTACCAATGAAATCAAGTATCGCTTTAAGAAAAAAAAATCCATTTATGCATTATATACCATATGGAAAAAATGTAATACCAATTTGTTTATTTATTATATGATTACTAAAAGAATATAATGATAGTGCTAAAACACCAAAAAAGGTGAATTGGTGTCAAAAAATAATTTCAAACCTTTTAAAATTTTCTTTTGATTTTTCTGAAAGAGATAATTCTAATTTGCAAAGAGCAAGTAAAAATATGCAATTCAAAAACAACAAGTACTTTGCAAACAGTAAGCAAAAGAGTATAAAAGTAAAGAGCAAAGTAGAGAAGTTACAATCAATGTATAGAGGTTCGATAGTCTAAAATGAATGCCTTTTGGGTTTACTTCTCTCTCTCAAGGTCAAATGAGCACTAAGGGTTATCTATTAGCATTTTGTTTATAACCCTTTTTCAACCATAGACATTTGATCTTCTAAGGCTCAAGTAATCTCACCTCACAATCCAATGATTTTCTAGTTTCACACCAAGATAATAATTTCTAGCTCTTCAGGATTATATAAGTATTTCTCTCACTCAATCTCAAGCCAGTGAATCACAAATACATGCAAAGATAAAAGAATTTTCTTTCTAAAACTCTTACTTGGAATAGATATGCATATGAAGAAAATTTTCTCTCAAAAATAGCATAAGAAGATTAGAGAAGCAACTTGAAGTTCAAGTTGCTTATGTATGTTTATGTGCTTTCTTGAGGAGGAGAACACTTCTATTAATAGTTAAAACCCGAAAGTAAAGAGCAAATAGTCCGGCTATAGTCCAGTAAGTTTCAACGATAATTTAGTTGTCAAAAGGTTGGTTGGTGCAATCTGGTTGCAAAGAGCAAAGGAGACAACATTCTGCTTGCTCTTTCTAGGCATAGCTTGCTCCTTATGATGTGTAATGGCTAGTGCAGCCAAGTTTTTGCAAAATCTAGCTATATATAGTTTGAAACACATCAATAGCAACATGCAATTAAAAATATGGTCATTATGTGACTGTTGCACTGTCAAGTCATTTTCACAGCTTTACAAAGAGTAGCTTATTCTTTCTGCCCAATTTTTACCTTTTCTTGGGGAACAGTTTTTTAGATAATGAAAGCATGTTAAAACCTTTAAATTACCACAGTAGAACATGAATATAGCAGTTAAAGCACTAAATTAACATACTTAACATGATTTCCCACAAGAATATGTTAAAAAGATATATTTGATCAAGGCATTCAAACTATGCAAAACAATCAAACTAGATCATCATCAAAACTCATAAATAATTGAAAATATTATGCCATAAGGGGTTTTCACAATCTCCCCCTTTTTTATGATGAAAACCCTACATAAGAAAGACAAGGGACAAGAAGCATTGAAGCTCAATAGTTTGGAAATTCCTCTTGTGTAGTCTTCCTTATTTTCAACTAAGATGTCTTTTCATGCTTATGCCTTGTGCTGTCTTTTTTTTTCCCTCCAAAACTTATATTTTCTCATATTTTTCCCCCTTTGACATCATCAAAACACTTCAAAAGATAGGTGAGCAACAAAGGACACAAGTGTATTTAATGAAGTAACATTAAAAACCATAAGGAGACATAAATACAAGTATACCTAACAATTTTTTAAGATATGATAGCAAGTACAAGAAACCAAATCAATCATATGACACATTAAATGGCAACTAAATCCCATGTCATAAATCAACAATCATTGCTACAATATTGACCATCATAATAGTTAATGAATAAGATGTTATTCAATGAGTGCACTTTCAAAAATAAATGCCTAAGTACTATATGCAATGAATGCATATGTAAAAAGTGCACAAAATCTTATGATAATGATAAGAAGACATGAGAAAAGGCGAAGTCCTATAACTAGATAACTAGATTGGGGAAGACTAGCCAAGGCATCCTTGATTTGTTGCATTATCACATTAGGCATAGAGGCCATTAGTTTTTGCATCTCTTGAAATTTCATAGCTACATTATTCTTTCAAGCAACTAAATCTTCCTTCAAGCTTAAAGCTTCCATTTCCTACCACCCTGCACCAGTTTCTAAGGGATTCACATCATCACTAGCTTCATTCATATTGCTTGTCTCATTTAAAGTGTATTGATCATGGGTAAAGACTAATTCAACAAGAAGAGTTATGTAAGGTTTGAAAGGTTGACTTGAAACATTAAAATTTGGAAAAAGATTATGCATATCAACCATAGTAGGAGGTGTTAAATGAAAACCTCTAGGATAGTCTCTTGAAGCAGTTGAAACTGAAAATTTTTTGGCCAACCAAGTGGCTTGTTGTTGCTTGATAATATATGGAGTTGAAAAGCTCAAAGATTGGTTCTCAGACAAGTCTTAAAGGGGTACGGATGCAAGATTCATGGGAGAGGTCTTGGGAAGATCGAAGAGTTCTTAAAAGATGGGACTTGCATTTGAGATATGCAAGAGAGTATGTGCAACTTGCTCTCTTGGTTAAAGAACTTCATCTTATTTCATTTCCACTTATTCCTTATCATTTTACTTAGGCACTTCATCTTCCTTGACCACATCTTGCTTGGCATCTCTATTGGCACTTTCAATACCAATTTCATCATGAGTTGGGATAGGCAAGTTGTATGGAGTTTCAACTTCAAGGTTGACACTTTTGAGGATTTGAATTCTAAGCCTAGAATCTCGATTTTGGAAACCATATCTTCATTTTCTTTTATGGCTTTTCAAAGAGTGAAAGCTATAAATTCATTTATCATAGCATCAAGTTTAGGATCTTAAGAAGGGATAAATTTCTTCCCCTCAAAATGTGCTTCCTTTCCATTAAAATCAATGTGCTCTCCCTTCAGATGGTGCATTTTTCTTAGAAACATCAACTTGCTCTTTCCAAAAATGGATTGTAGGACATTAGGATGAAGTGTTTGTGAGATTTAGTGTTGTTTGGGTTCAGTTTGGGGCTTGAATAGAGATTGAATCATGTTGTGCTTACCATGGATAAGGCTTATCAATGAGATCAATAGCTTCATTTGCTTCTTGGTTCGATTGCTTGCTCTTTGGAAGTGGAATAGCTCTACTTCGAAGTCTTATGGATCTCCTTAAGCCAAAAACATCTCCAACACTTTTACTCATCCTTCTAAGAGATTTTGCATATTCCTAAGCTTTCTTTTTCTTTCTTCATCAACTTTCCCTTTGTCTTTACCAAGGTGTTCAAAATGCCTATATCTTTTTGAGATAGAAACTTCAAAAAATGATATACTTTTAGCTTTGAGAGTAGGAGGAGTAGGATTAACATCTTAAGTGTGAGCAAATTCACTCAAGGTCTTTTTAGAATATTAAAATCACTAGAGCTTGAATTTGGTTGCTTGTTCTTTTTTGAGTGAAGTAACATACTGGAATTCAAAATCAGATAGCAACTTTCTTTGAACATCATATTTCTTTTCTGAATAGTTCTTGGGATTAATCACTTTCCTTTTTCTTAAATAGGCTTTAGAGCATCTTCTTTAGTGAACTTGATTCCTTCTAACCATATGCCATTTAAAGTGTTTTCGGGGGGTCACCAAGAAACCTTCCTTTTTGCTCAAGTCACCACCAAAATTTTTGTAGATTTTTGTAATGAATAATTCATAAGTTATAGGTGCATGGTTCTTGTTTCTCGCATGTATAAGATGATGTATAATGATGTGACCAAGATTTAATTTGTAACCATTTTCAACAGCCCATAGCATAAACAATTCAAATCCACTAACATTACTAATAGAGTCACCTTTTGGATAAAGAAATTGGCAAATAATGTAGTAGATTACCTTCCTATCTCGATTAAGTATCTAATGTTTGACATGAGAGAAGAATTTTGATTGCTTGAGACAATTTTGGTCCATTCATCAATATTGTAAGCATTAACATTTAACTTGCCTTTCTTTGGTGTCATGCAATGCCCATCATTTGGAATTTTCAAGATTTTGTTGAGCAATTCTATAGTGATTATGATTTCTTTCCCATTTACAAAAATTATAACACTTGAATTGGTTCTTTTCAGATTGATGTTGGCATTGAACAACTGGGGTGTACCAATTGTACACTTTATCATCAAGTTTAAGAATTTTCTTCCCAACCTTACTTTTTGAGCCATGTAACACATTTAAGTTGCCCTTTGTTATAGGCATTTTTTTATTCTGTGAAATAGGCTGGTAAAAGCCCAATAATAGATTAGACTAAGTGAGAAAAGAGCCAAGCTCACTAGATTGCTAGCCACACAAACACAAAATGAGGTAGAAGTCCTAGCTTGCTAAAGGATAAGACCTGGCTTGCATAGTTAGCAACTCGTTATATACAAGCTCACATTGCCAAAGACAACCTCATGAAGTTCGTCCTCTCTAACCAAAGGTCAGCGATAACCCAGACAAAGTCCTAGCTTACAAATGTGGCACCTCACCCACGTAAGGGCTTGTTGAGGGAAACCATGAAGCAACAACCCTCTCAGACTTGATTTGTGGGACAAACCTCAAAAAGTAGCATCATGGGCTCACCCGTAGAAAGCAAAACTCCAGAAGTCAGCTAGCAACCTACAGAAGCCATTTTATAATAGTCTAGGTCATCTTGTACATTTATTTTGATGTAACAGAAATATAAATTATGTAATTACAATTGTATGCTTCCCAGCCTCTATAAATAAGAGGAGGGAGATCATTGTAAAGGGGCCTGAAAAAAAGAGACCAAAACTCTGTAAAATTTTCCTAAGATTAACAAAAGCTACCATGGACGTAGGGATTGGTGTTGCCTAGTTTTGGCAAAACCACATTAAAAATATTACGTGTTTGCTGCTCTTCCTCTCCATTCCTTCGTTTTTCATCTTGTTCAACTGGAAAACAATTTGAGTCCTAGAAAAATCCTCTTGGTTGGCTGGATTTTGGTTAAGTTGAAATCTACCATCAACACCCTTTCTCAAATGAACAAAAATCAACTATTTGATGGGTCACACACTTTCCTTTGGAGAATTGGTAGATGTATCAAGCTTTAGCTTTTGGGTTTCTAAAGAATGGGTTAGAGAATGAGAGCATTTCGGTTTGGGAAGCCATGATTGAGTGATATGGTGAGGTTCAAATGGGATTAGAGTATAGGTTTCATAAAAGGAAGTTAGGGTTTGAGTGGTTTGGCAAAAAGAATGAAATCTGAATAGGGCTTTTGTGGTGACTATAAGTTGGGTAAGAAACGTCATGAAAATTTATGCAAAAAGTGAGATTTTGGCATAGGTTGTTTTGGTTATCAGAATTACAATGGTATGTTGCTCAAAAATGGCAAGAAGAAGCAATAGGTAATAAGGAAGAAGATGAATAGTGTAATTTTTGAAAAAAATTTCAGTAAAAAGGCAAATGGGCTTTTAAAGCCTTTCTAAAATAAGACAAAATTGAATTTTTGAAAGAGAAGTTAAAAGTGGTTCAAATCAAACCATAAAATTGTTTTTGTTTAAAAGTAAACTTTAAAGCAATTGATCTACTTTGAAAACAAGAAAGTAGTTTTTAAGGAAAACTATAAAACAAGTCTAGTTAAAGTAAAAAGAACTGAAACAACTCCTTTTCAAAAACTAAGTCATTTTGAAGAGAGGGATTAGTTGGGTTAAAAAAAAATATAAATCAATTTTGTAGACTAATAATTTATATTTGAAAGTATAATAGAATTTTGTAATGTAAAAAAATTAGAAAATAAATATGGTTATCTCTTTAACGTAAGAAATTTTACAAGAGATTTTAAGAAATAGTAAAGGTAATATATAATAATATTTTGTGAACCTATTTGGATAGCTAAGAATTTTATACAAGAGTGGATAACAATTTATTTTTAGAATTAGACCAATGAAATCAGGTTTTAAGCATAAATAAGGAAAAAAAATTTAAAAAAAAGTTCAAATAAAGTAAATTTTGAAAAACATATAAATTAAAGACATATGGCTTAAACAACTTTGTTTACCATGCACACATAGAATAATGAGATAAAGACTTATTTGGGGCATTTAATGCAACTGCCAAGAGAGAGACAAAGTATGACTAGACCATTGGCCATTTAGCTTTTCTCATATCTTTACATTTTTCAAAATTTTTAATCATATGTATGCAATGCAATCACATAGGATAAACATATAAAAGCTTAAAAATCACAATGTAACATTTTGTAAACCATAATTAATTGAGATCAATCATTCCAAGTTCTTTTCTAATAAAACAAAATTAATATTCATTTCAATTTTTAAAAATATTAGCAAGCTGGTTTTATGTATTTATAAAATTAAGCTCAATATCACCTTTTTGAATGTGACCTCTTATAAATAATGCTTAATGTCAATATGTGTTGGTTCTAGAATCTTGAATAGGATTTTTAGTTAAATTAATAGCACTTGTATTATCATAAAAGTATAGAGATGTGTTCAAAATTCAAACAGTAATCACCAAGTCATTGTTTCATCCACAATACTTAAGCACAACAACTTCCAACTATCATATATTCAACTTCGGTTGTGGAAAGAGCAACAAAAGCTTACTTTTTCTATGCCATGAAATAAGACATTGGCCTAAAAAGTTACATGTGCCACTAATGCCTTTTCTATCAAGTTTACAGCCTACATAGTTAACATCTAAGTATCCAATAAGATCAAAATATTCAATCTTAGGATACCACAAACCAAGATCTTTTGTTCCAAATAAGTATCTAGAGATTCTTTTTACAACAATGAGATGAGATTCTTTAGGATTAGATTGATACTTTGCACACAAGCATACACTAAACATAATATCTAGTCTACTTGTGATTAAGTAAAGGAGTGAGCTAATCATACCTCTATACCCTTTCTCATTTACTTACCATTTTTTTCTTTGTCAAGTTTAGCGGATGGACTCATAAGAGTGCCAAGGACTTTTGCAATTTTCATCCCAAATCTTTTCAAGAGATCTTTAGTTTACTTGGCTTGATTTATAAAGATAGCATCTTTAGTTTGTTTCACTTGAAGTCCAAGAAAAATATAAGCTCTCTCATCATGCTCATTCATATTCTCCTTTCATAAGATTGGAAAATTCTTTGCACAAGAGTTCATTAGTAGATTCAAATATAATATAATTAACACATATTTGCATAATCAAAATATCATGCTCAATGTTTTTAATAAAAAGAGTAATATCTAGTTTTTATCTTGTGAAACCATTCTCAATAAGGAATTTGCTTAGTCTTTCGTACCAAGATCTAGGAGCTTGCTTAAGACTATACAAAGCTTTAGTGAGTTTAAAAACATGATTGGGTTTTTCAAAATTTTCAAATCCTAGAGGTTGTTTTACATAAACTTCCTCATTTAAGAAACCATTCAAGAAAGCACTTTTAATATCCATTTTATATAATTTAAAATTCTTGAAAGATGCAAAAGCAAGTAGCATTTTAATATATTCAATTCTAGCAATAGGAGCATAAGTTTCATCATAATCAATACCTTTCTATTTATTGTAACCTTGTGCTACCAACCTTACTTTATGTCTTACCACTTTTCCATATTCATCAAGCTGGTTATGAAATACCCATTTTGTGCCAATGATTGGATGGTCTTGTGGTTCAGACATAAGCTTTCTCACTTTATTCTTTTCAAATTATGTGAGTTCCTCTTGCATGGCTTAGACCTAACTCTCATCATTTAAGGCTTCATTGACATTTTTTTGGTTCAATGTGTGAGAGAAGAGCTAAATTCTTGTTGTTCTTTCAGCTTAAGGATTAAATTTGTATTCCTTAAGATTGATCACCAATATTGTACTCCATTGGGTAGCTAGGCATGTGTTTCATTCTCTAGGAAGATTCTGATGTGGCCTTCTAGGAGTTTGCTTCTCGAGTTGCTCATTTGAGGTCACTTACTATTTCATATCCTCTTGTTCTTTTGGATCCTCTTGCTTGCTAGGGTTGCTTTATTATGCCTGCTCCTTCTAAGCATTTGATGAAGTAGCATTCTCTTTTGTCATGAAATCATTATCATCATATAAATGCTTTCTCAAAGGTAGATCATTAGTTTCATCAAATATGACATGTATAGATTCCTTAATCACTAGAGTTCTTTTATTCTAAACTCTACAAGCTTTGCTAGTGATAGAGTAAACTAAGAAAATACCTTCATTGGATCTCAAATCAAACTTTGCTAGGTGATCTTTTCCATTATTCAAGATATAACATCTACAACCAAAAACATGGAAGTAGCATATATTTGATTTCCTTTCATTCCGAAGCTCATATAGGGTTTTCTTTAATATGGGACATATCAAGCATTTATTAATGATATAACATGATATGTTTATTGCTTGCACCCAAAAATATTTTGGAAGATCATTTTTACAAAGCATGGTTCTAACCATATCAATTAAAGTTCAATTTTTCCTTTCCACTACCCCACTTTGTTAAGGAGTTCAAGGACAAGAAAAGTTATGAATGATACCATTATTTTCACAAAAAGTTTGAAAAAGATAATTTTTAAATTCTTTACCATGATCATGTCTAAAGCTTGATATGCACACACTTTTTTCATTTTGAACCTTTTTGTAAAACTTTTGAATTTTATAAAAAGTATAATCTTTAAGAGCAAGAAAGAGTACTCAAGTATATCTTGAGAAATCATCAACAATAACTAACCTACATCGTTTACCGCCAAAGCTTAGGAATTTTGTAAGACCAAAAAGATCCATATGTAATAGCTCCAAGGGTCTAGAAGTAGAAATAATATTTGTAGGTTGAAAAGATGGTTTTACTTGTTTCTCTCATTGGCAAGCATTGCAAATATGGGTTTTCTTAAAATTGATTTTGGAAAGGCCACGAACTAAATCATTTTTGGAAAGATTTGAAATAAGTCACATGTTTACATGCCCAAGTCTTCTATGCTATAACTAACTTTGATCATTTGTAGAAACAAAATATTTTGTTTCCTTTGGAGGAATATCTACTATGGAAATTGCATAAATATTATCTTTTCTTTGGCCTACAAATGATATTTTGTTATCAATGATGCTTTGCACATAACAATGAGGGGATTCAAATATAACTTTGTAACCTTTGTCACAAAGTTAGCTAACACTTAAAAGGTTATGTTTAAGTCCTTCAACCATTCTAATATTATTGATATGAGATGAAAAGTTTATACCAAATTTTCCAATATCAATGATTTTGCATCTAATGTCATCACTAAGAACTACTTCTCTTCCTTGAGTTAGTTTGAGAGAGATGAATTTGCTTGAGTCCTTGTTATATATTTTGAACAACTAGTATCAAGTAACCAATAGTCTTTTTTGACACTTGATTTAAGGCTATCTTGTAACAAGCAAGTTATCCATTTTTAGGTACCCAAATCATTTTGGGTCTTTTTGGGTTAGTCTCATACTTCTTTTGATATTGACCTCTTGATATCCCAAGTATATGCATCTATATCATATGATTTTCTTTTATATGCATAAGATTAAGATGCATGTCCATTTTTCCCATAATAGTTACATGTTATGTGAGGAGTAAATGAGTTACTAACCTTTACAAAATGATTCTTGTAGTATTTCATATTAGTTCCTTTAACATATCCAACTCTCTTTTTATCAAAAAAAGACCATTTTTGTTTTTTCAAAAGAGTATTTAAATTCCTTTTGTTTTTACAAAAATGAGTAGGTTAACTTTATATATGTTTGATTTTCTTTTTAACTGATTATTATTATTATCAACTTTTTCAAAAAATTATTTTTCTTTAAAGTGGTATTTTCTTTTTTCAAAGAAACAATTTTTTTTATAAAACTTTATTTTTGATTTTGAAAACAACTTGAAGAGAACTTGGTTTTTCTTCTAAAAGTTCTTTTTCATTTTCTAAAGAAGAAACTAAAACATCATTTTCAATGTCTAAATCATTTTGAAAATCACTTGCTTTTTCCAAAGACTCATTTTCTAAAATGCAATTTTATTTTTTCAAATCTTCAACTTCTTCCAGCAAAACTTGTTTTCTTTTTTCCTTTTTCAAATATTCAAGTTCCTTTTTTGAAGAAGCATTTTCATAAAAAAAACATTTACATAATTTTTCATAACCTTTTTGGAATCTAATAGTAAACTATCAAAAGCTTTTTCTAACTTATCATAGCAAATAGGATTTTCAAGATAGTCATTCATTACCTTGGTGTAGTGATCTTTTGTAGTGAAGCATAGATTCACCATTTCTTCCTTATGTTCTTCTTCTATATCATCTTTGGAGGAGACAACTTCATCATCCTATGAAGCCATCTTTGGACAATTGGCCTTTTTATGACTGGGCTTTTTACATTCATAGCATGTTGGGACTTGGTTGCTATTTGCTTTTCTCTATTGCTCTTTCCTCAAAGGAGGTTTTCTTTTATATGTCATTTCATCATTTTCATTCTCAAATATTTCTTGTTCTTGTTCTTGCTCTTGCGTTTCTTTTTCTTTTCTTTTTCTATTTTTTCTTGTTTTGATGAAGCTTTGAGATTAATATATCTTTTTCTTCTTTCATGAGAATCTCTTGTATACGTTTTTTTTCATATGCTGAAAGTTAAACTCTTAGCTCATCATATGTAAGAATTTCAAGATTGTTACCTTCTTGAATTGTATCACATTTGAATTGCCAATATTTTGGAAAACTCTGAAGGATCTTTAGGATGAGATCATATTTGACAATGATTCTTCTAAGAGCACAAAGATCATTTGTAATGGTGAAAAGCCTTTCAAACATAGTCTTAATTAATTCACTTTCTTCCATTCGAGAGAGTTCTTATTCTTGCATAAGAATACTCACATGTGTTTGCCTCACTTGCTTGGTTCCTTCAAATGTAACAAGCTGCTTTTCCCACATCTATTTTGCCATTGTGCATTTGGATATCTTCTTGAATTCTTTGGAAGCTACGGCATATATGATTGCATTTTTTGCTTTAGCTTGGAGACTGCTAATTTTCTTTTCATTTTCACTCCAATCTTTATTTGGTTTAGGAACATCCTTTCCATCTTATTTTTTGTTGGAGTGGTATATCCTTCCTTAATGGTTTCCTGTATTTCATCATCAATGGCTTAAAGATAAATCATCATTCAATACTTCCAATAGTCATAGTTAGTGTTATCAAAAAATGGTGGTCTATTTGTAGAGTATCCCTCTTGATCATGAGAATTCATCATATACTTATAAGATCTTTACTCAAAGCAATTAAGCTCACAATAGAGAGCAAGATCTAATGCTGAATAATAGTGCTAAAACACCAAGAGGCTGTGAATTGGTGTCAAAAATAATTTCAAGCTTTTTAAAATTTTCTTTTAATTTTTCTAAAAGAGAGAGTTCCAATTCACAAAGAACAAGTAGAAATATGCAGTTCAAAAACAACATGTGCTTTGCAAATAGCAGCAAAAAAAAAAACATACAAGTAAAGAGTGGAGTAGAAAAGATACAACTAGTGTATAGAGGTTTGATGATCCAAAAGGAATGCCTTTTGGGTCTACTCCTCTCTCTTAATATCAAATGAATACTTGAGGGTTATCTACTAGCCCTTTTACAATCATAAACACTTGATTTTCAAAGACTCAAGCAATCCCACCTCACAATTTGAGGATTTTCTAGTCTCATACCAAGACAAAAATTTGTAACTCTTAAGGATTATATAAGTGTTTCTCTTACTCAATCCCAAACTAATAAATAACAAATATGTTTAAAGATAAAAGAATTTTCTTTCTAAAACTCTCACTTAGAGTAGATATGCATGTGAAAAACATTTTCTTTGAAGAATAGCATAAGAAGACTAGAAAAGAAGCTTGAAGCTTAAGTTGCTTATACATGTTGGTGTGCTTTCTTGAAGAGAAGAAGGCTTTTATTTATAATTGAAACCTTGAAGCTAAGAACAAACAGTACAATTGTAGTCTAGCCGGTTTCCAACTATCATTTGGATGCTAAAAGGCAAGTTGGTGCTATCTGGTTACAAAGAGCAAAGGAAATAGCATTTTGCTTGCTCCTTCTAGGCACAACTTGCTCCTTTTGAAGTGTAACAACTAGTATGATTGTGTTGTTGCAAAATCAGGCTATATACAGTCTGAAACACAATAATACCAACATGTGATTCAAAAATATGACTGTTATGTGACTGTTGTATTGTCAAATCATTTTCAAGCTTACTCTTTCTGCCCAGTTTTTATTTTTTTTTTGGGGGGGGGGACAAGTTTTCAAATAGTAAAAGGACATTAAAACCTTTAAGTTACCATAGTAAAACATGGATATAGTAGCTACAGCACTAAGGTGACATAGTTGACATGATTTCCCTCAAGATTATGTCAAAAAGACATATTTGACCAATGCATTCAAACTTATGCAAAACAATCAAACTAGATCATTATCAAAACTCATAAATAATTGAAAATATTAGCCCATAAGGGATTTTCACACATAACTTTATTACTAATTTGCTATGCATTATCAATTTTTATAAAAATATGTATATTTCCTTTTTCCTTTTTTTATCATGGAAGTTAAAGGTTGTTATTAATTACTAAGCTTATTATAATCTTCATGTTTTTACAAGCTACATTGAGTACTAGTGGAAATATATATCTTTGAAATAATAGCTGCTATACAAAAGAATGATGCCAATGGTTAATCCAAATTTGATAAGTATAGGTTTAATAATGTTTATAATAAGTTGATTTTTTTAATCATCCATTTATACAAATGAACTATTGAGGAATATTTATATGTTTAATTAGATTAGAAGCCAATCAAAATTGAGATTATGGAACCAAAATTTTATCTTTTTAGATGTTAATAATGAGTTCAATGCCTTCACTTATGTTTGTTAGATTTTAGTTTTGTTGCATTTCTCCATTTGGCTTTGATTTTACTTTTTGCAAGAGGAGGAGGTTCTTTTCTTTCTGGCACAAAATATTTATTTCCATTGATTTCACACATTGTCTTATTTTTTATTTCATTTGTTAATTTTATTTTGGATAAGTATTGCGATAAGTTAGAGCTTGGCTTCTCTTGATTTTTTTAGTTAATTATGTTGTTATGCCAAAGTTCTTTTCTCTTTTATGGTATAATAGCTATATTAATTTAAAAATACTATAGCATTATGTATTGATGGCTCCATTCGCTACAAGAAAATTGGCTTTTAGTGATGACAAAAGTCATCTCTAAAACTTTTAGTGATGACTTAAGTTACTTTCAGTGATGACTAAATATCGTCACATATGTACTGTGGCTAAAGCTCTATTGTGACGACTTTCAAAAGTCATCACTAAAGGTCGGACTTTCTGTGACGATAAAAAGTTGTCACTAAAGGTTAGACTTTCTGTGACGACTTTTAGTCGTCACTAAAGGTCCCTTCTGTGACAACAAAAAGTCAACACTAAAGGTTGCCTTCTATGACTACTTTTAGTCATCACTAAAGGTCATCTTCTATGACGACAAAAAGTCATCACTAAAGGTCCGAAGTGGCTTTTTGTGATGACTTTTAGTCATCATTAAAGGCCACCTTCTGTGATGACAAAAAGTCGTCACTAAAGGTCACCTTCTATGACGACAAAAAGTTGTTACTAAAGGTTAGACGTGGCTTTCTGTGACGACTTTTAGTCGTCACTAAAGGTCACCTTCTGTGATGACTTTTATCGTCACTAAAAGTCTGAAATGGCTTTCTGTGATGACTTTTAGTCATCACTAAAGGTCACCTTCTGTGATGACTTTTGTCGTCACTAAAAGTCCAAAATGGCTTTCTGTGATGACTTTTAGTTGTCACTAAAGGTTCATTTTGTCTTTTTGTTTTTTTATTAAAAAAAATAGAAATGATACCTTGATTTTAATACCTAATGTGATTATAATCATAGCATATAAATTACATATTGATAAATATAAAATTAATTTGAATATTTCCATTAACATTATATAAAAATAAAAGAAATCACGCATACACATTACAATTCAAAAGTTAAGTACTTAGTGTTAAAAAACTATAATCTAAATCTTTGTCTTATTCAGGAAATCCAGAAGTCAAGTGCTTAGGTTTGTTTCAAAATAATACACTCAAAACATCAAGTGCTTAGTTCTCTACTAGGAAAATTTGCTCCAGGATCACATGTATTGTTGTCTGGACGAATAACCTGCAAAAAT
>JANHAO010008135.1:0-19563 GCA_026873985.1 Saraca asoca | reverse complement strand
TCTCACCATCCCATAACCCTGTATGGAATTGACTGAATGAGATAACTTCTCACCACGGGCTTCATCTTACGTATGCAATACACGACGAATGTAATATAAGATGAATGTACAACCTTTTATATCCAAATATACAGAATGTATAGTCCAGGATGTGCTAGCACTCAATCAAATTAGTCTAGGGCACCCATCCAGACTAACAATATGCTCATTCATTTATCATAGCATTTGAGGGAATTTAAACCATCTAGAAGGATGTGAGAATTGACGACCTATCTAGTGTGAAGAGCCCTAGGAGAAGCCTTGGTCTTGTTAGAAAGCTTAGTCATGTCTAGAGGGACCAGTTAACTATCAAAAAAGCCAAAGAGCAAAACCTTGGTCATGTAAGAGTGCATAGTCATACCACAATTAGAAGGTTGAAACATCCAGAGGGATGTATCAAGTGGGTGAATCCAGTGGGAGGAGTTCAAGATTGTATTAAAGGGCATGATCATTTAAGTTAAGGTAGTCCAAAGATATCATTTGAGATGCTAAGGAGCTAGCGCATCACAGTAGCAAGACAGATTTTGCGACAATGACCATGAAACTCATATTTGTTAGTATACAAGCATATGACGCTTGAGCTTAAGTGATTAACTACACTGTGCTTAACCTTTCCAAGCAAAGGTGATGAAGCCATTAGAGGTTGCACTTGAAGTAGATTATGGTGGCCTAGACATCAGAGGATGTTGCATGAGAAGTGCCAGAAGGTACCAATATTCACATGAGTGGTTGTGAGGGCCAAGATATAAAAGTGTATCAACTCTGAAATGCTATCACTAGAGAGTGCAAACCTAAGAGAGGTCATCAGAACCATGGTGTTAGAGAGCATCAACTCTGAGAGGGCTGTAATGGTTGATATGCTAGAGGGTATCAATCAAGAAAAGGTTAAAGGATCCGATTAATAGGCATAGCAAAGTGTGAAGGATTGTTGAACCTAACACGAGTAAACTTGGAATTAAGGTATTAATCTTATGTCTTACATCGGTGTAATAGGGAATTAGATGTGGGGAATCTCTGGTAGTAAAGTCCCAAATATCAAGCATGTGCACAAGCTATAAAGCTAGCAAACTAAGAGCTACAGAGGTAATGCATGCAAGTTGCGAAAGTCACAAGCATTCAAGTTATAGAGGCAACTAGACTTAAGTTTTAGATGAATTTGTTGAGGCAACAAAATTTTTAATAGAGCTAACTTAAGGAGGTAAGCAAAGAGGAAGTCAAGGGGAGACTTGACAAGTAGTAAACTAAAGATTGTCCTGATGTTGTGTCGGGTTGATGGTGTCATCCTTTCACGAGTCTTTAAGTGGCATTAGATTAAAGAGAGAAGCTGGGAGCGGTTAAGGGAGAAGCTTAAAGGAGCAAGCTGAAGACCTTCATAAAGAGTTCAAAGGGAGCAAGCTAAAGATATTTGTAGGAACTATGTCAGATTGAAAGGTCAATGAGGTCATTGACATTCATTAAGGGAGAATTCACAAGTCAGCCTTGTGAATAATTTGAGATGGTAAAGGTGGTCGATTTGACATAAAACTTTGTGAAAAATTCAGGCATTGTATGGAGGCCTTATGCCTCAAATTTAAGAGTGATCCAATTTATGTACTACTTTTTCGATTTTCCTCCTTTTCAAGGGTATTTTTGTTGTAATTTTAGCATGATTTGCTTGTCTAGTGTGAGTAAAAAAGCATATGGTTGTATTCTTTAAGTTTTTAGCTTTGGCTCCATATAAGATGGCACAAAATCTCTACTCGGAGATATGAGAAAAAACCTTATGTGAACTTACAAAAAATATGTTTACTTGTGTCATATGACTCTTGGCTTAACTTGCTCTTTAGAGGAGGAGTGTTAGCAACTTGTAAAGGGCTCATTGGGGGCACATTGGAGCCTTGTTAAGTATTCATTCACATTTAGTATAGGAGCATTAAGAGTGTGTTGGCTTGCAACCTCTAATATACATTTTAAACTATATAATGAAACATATATCAATAAAAATGAGTTATTTCTCTTCTTATTTGATTGTCTTTTATCCGTTGCACATTGGAGGCCACTACTTATGTGTAACATTCTTGTAACTTGATTATTCGATTGTTTTAGTTTTCAAGTTTATATTATCTTCAAACATGTTGTATATAAGATTTTGTTTGTATGAACAATAAAATCTGTAATGT
Organism: Saraca asoca; assembly: GCA_026873985.1. Lineage (NCBI taxonomy): Eukaryota > Viridiplantae > Streptophyta > Magnoliopsida > Fabales > Fabaceae > Saraca > Saraca asoca. The sequence continues at coordinate 17,365 of JANHAO010008135.1, read as the reverse complement.
CTCTCTATCTATTTAAATGCAACTTAAGTTTATTGGAAAGTTAGCATGTAAATGTAATTTGAGTTTATTGGAATATTAGCATATTGATCAAAAGTGACAAATATATACCATGAGATTTTAACTAGAGAATTATCAGACACGTTATCCATAAGGCGCTCCGTGCTCTCACATTCCTTTCTCCAAATAACCATTTTTGGTTACGGGCAAAACTTTAAAGGGGCGTTTGGTACACTGATTCTTTTTTTGTTCCTGGGAATCATGTTTTCTAGGAATCATATTTCCTGGGAATGTTAAAAATACGTTTGGTTTACCTTAAACATTCCCGGGAATGTTAGACATCCCCACATTTAGGGGGCATTTAGTACATTGATTCTTTTTTCGTTTCTTGGAATCATGTTTCTTGGGAATCATTTTTCCTAGGAATCATGTTTCCTAGGAATGTTAAAAATGCGTTTGATTTACCTTAAATATTCTTACAAATGTTAGACATCTCCACGTTTGGTTCTAATATAACTTTCCTAAGAATCTTGGCATTTTTGTCCAAAATACCTCTATTTATTTTAAGTTAAAAAAATAGAGAGGATGAGAGAAAAAATGTGAGAGAAATGATGAGAGAGAAAGTGAGAGAAGGGATGAGAGAAAAAGTGAGAAAGGGGATAAGAGAGAAAGTGAGATAGAGGGATGAGAGAGAAAGTATAAGAGAGGGGATGAAAGAGAAAGTGTGAGAGAGGATGAGAGAGAAAGTGAGAAAAGGGATGAGAGAGAAAGTGTGAGAGAGAATGAGAGAGAGAGTGTGTGAGAGGGGATGAGAGAGAAAGTGTGAAAGATGGGATAAGAGAGAAAGAGTGAGAGAGGGATGAGAGAGAAAGTGTGAGAGAGGATGAGAGAGAAAGTGTGAGAGAGGATGAAAGAGAAAGTGAGATAAAGGATGAGAGAGAAAGAGTGAGAGAGGGGATGAGAGAGAAAGTGAGATAGAGGATGAGAGAGAATGAGAGAAGGGATGAGAGAGAAAGTGAGATAGAGGATGAGAAAGAGTGAGAGAGGGGATGAAAGAGAAAGACTGAGAGAGGATGAGAGAGAGTGAGGAAGGATGAGAGAGAAAGTGAGATAGAAGATGAGAGAGTGAAAGACGGGATGAGAGAGAAAATGAAGGATATATATGTATTTTTTTTCCATTAATAAAGGGTATATTTGTCTTTTTTTCCACAAAAACATTCTCGTGCCCATGAGAAACTAAGATTCCCAACCCTCCATAAGAATGATTTTGTGGGGAAGTTAGTAAAAAATAGTTCCTGGAAATCTTAGTTTTCTGGGAATGTTTTTTTAAACAATGGCTACCAAATATAGGAAACAAAGTTTTTCAAGTTAGGATTCCTGGGAAACTGAAAACTTTCCCCCTATCAAACACCCCATTGGTTCTAATATAACTTTCCTAGGAATCTTGGCATTTTTGTCCAAAATACCTCTATCTATTTTAAGTTAAAAAAATAGAGAGGATGAGAGAGAAAATGTAAGAGAAAGGATGAGAGAGAAAGTGAGACAGAGGAAGAGAGAGTGAGAGATAAAGTGTGAGAGATGATGAGAGAGAGTAAGGAAGGATGAGGGAGAGTGTGTGAGAAAGGGGATGAAAGAGAAAGTGTGAGAGGAGATGAGAGAGAAAATGTGAGAGAGGGATAAAAGAGAAAGTGTGAGAGAGGATGAGAGAGAGTGAGGAAGGATGAGAGAGAGTGAGAGAGGGGATATGAGAGAGAAAGAGTAAGAGAGGATAAGAGAGAAAGTATGAGAAAGGATGAAACAAAAAGTGAAGGGTATATATGTATTTTTTTCATTAATAAAGGGTATATTTATCTTTTTTCCCACAAAAACATTCCCATGCCCATGAGAATGATTTTGTGGGAAAGTTGGTAAAAAATAGTTCTTGAAAATCTTAATTTCCTGTAAATGTTTTTTTTTTAAATGGCTACCAAACATAAAAAACAAAGTTTCCCAAGTTATGATTATTGAGAAACTGAAAATTTTCTCCCTACCAAACACTCTTTAAGAGGAACCTTCGCCAATTTAGTAATAATTTTCTAGGCCTATCATAGGTCCCACCATATGTAACCTTTCTCTCTCTCTCTCTCTCTATATATATATATATATATATCAAACAAAGCTTTCAAATATTATTGTATTATGCTTATTTTTGTACTAGGTTAATAATATCAATGACAATTTACTTCATCTTCTTCTCTTGGATTCGGGGACAATTATTATACTTTATCATAGAGGTGACACCAACCTTGTGTGCCAGCTAATTCGGCTTAAATATGTCAACAATTTCTGAACTTAATCCTATTATAAACTATATACGGAATTGAACCAAATGAACTATTTTGAAAAACACAAAACAGAATCTTTTACCAAAAAGGAAAAACAGAACTTGGATAATAGATTGCTAGAGGCCACGTATATGCCGCCATCTGTTGTCTTTGGTCTCAAAGTCTCGACAACTCGGAATATATAGTGTACACTGGATCAATATGACCAGTCTTTGCCCATTTCCAATAAGAAAGAGCGACTGTTCTATCCGAGCTACCCCCAACGCCCAATTTTGCGGTCAACGACTGCTGTATTTCGCTAGCTCAACTATCTCCCTGTATACGCAAAACGCTAAGTTTTTTAATTTCTGGGTTTTAATCTTCTTCCCTAATCCTCAAATGGGTCGTACTAAGAGCAATGACCCAGAGTCCACTATTTCCAGCCGTTTGATTCTTCTTCTGGTGTGCTTGGTTTCCTGCGGTGTGGTCTACGCGTTCGTGTCTGCTGTGGTCACGACAACGCAGACCCCTTCAGCTGCAGAATTCGAGTCGTTGGCTTTGATTGAAGACGGTGCTACTCGTACGGTGGCGGAGAATTATGGCGGAGATAATAGAGGTTGTTGTAGAGGAATTGAAAATTTGGAGCTTTGGGGGGCTGCTGTGAAGTGGGGTTACGAGTTTAAGTTCAATAATTCTGAAGGCTGCTGCAATGCATGTAAATCCATGTGTACTGGGAAGGACGGGCCATGCCTGTGTGATACGTGGGTGTTTTGTGGGAATCGCGAGACTTGTGGTTCTAAATTCGGAGAGGTTGGATACTTTTGCAAGTTAACGTTGTTTGAAGATCTGCGAGTTTTGTCTTTTGATTTGATTCTTTATGATGATAACATTGTTGTTTGTGTGGCTTTCTCTGTTTTTTTGGTATAAACCAGATTTTTGAAGTTGCTGAATCGAGTACTAAGTAATCAGATTCTATCATTCTTATTGTTCTAAAATTTAACTATTACGGAGGAATGGCTTTAGACGGCTGGATAATATATGACTTCTGATGAGTTCCTAGAGCTTATCAGTTATCATTCAAATTCATGAAGTTTTAGATTCCAGTTACTGTCCCGAGAACATTTGTGCACTTCTTGAATATGCTATATCCTGGAGAGTACAAATTTGCACCTGTTCCTTTCTTTTCTTTGGATTTATCTACAGCTCTCTTGCTGAATAGATATATGAGCAAACTGCTGCCTTGATTGTGTAAGCCAGCTGAAGCACTCAAAGTCAGCTAGACAACTAATGTAACGTGGCTATTAAGATATTGTGGAGTGTTACAATCAATGACTTATTGGAAATTATTGAATTCAAGTGGTGGCTGGAACCATTTGTATGAGTCCTTTTTGTTATGTCTCCTTGAAATAAATTTACCCAGGGCTATTCTTTTTATTATTTAATTGTTTGTCTGAGTCAACATTTTTGCCATGAGGCTAGAAGTCATGCCAATTATCTTCATTATTTCAGTGCTGGTTGAAGAAACAAAAGGACAACTTAGCCCCTGAACGGCAAGAGGTATTGCCGGGAGACACAGTTAAATGGACTTCTGGTATCATCTTTGGAAAGGGAGAGGTAAGATAAGCTTGTTAATTGTTAACATCTTTTCGGATGTATTTATTTATAAAATGGTGTAGTTTGTCTACATAGTCAACTTGCTATGGTAAACAAAATATTTAATAAAATTAATGCATGCTTCAACATTCTCCTCACACACTGGCTAAGAAATGCATGCTAAACCTGACAGAGAATTACCAATTTTGGACATGAGATTCCTATGAGTTGGACTTTGATGCTAATTATCTACAAATTGAATAAATTTTTGGTTTGTTATTTGTAGATTACTTGGTGTGATGTAATCATGGAATAAATCTGAACAGAAAACCATCTTTAATATCATCTCAAGCAGATCACTTATGTTTTAGAATGCTTTCTTCTAGTCTTTCCGGAAACTTTTCATTGTCTTCTATGATTCATTACATAGTTGGATTTTGGCAACTCATGATGGATGATGTCATTTATGGATACCTTTCTGTTTTGTTTGCAGGGTATTGTTGGCCTGGAAACTGAATATGGAATTCTTCATGTAAAAGTAAGTGTTCATGATTTCTAGAGTTCTAGAACCCCAATGCTTTGATGTTGTGCAATGACATATTTCATAGATAAAATTGACTGGTCCAGTATTGAAATAATTGAAGGTGCGAATGTGAATGCGAATTGTTACCCATATTCAGTCATACAGGGTGTTGTTACATAGAACCCTAGGAAATTTGTAGTAGGGAAGGGAAGAAAAGAGTTCCATTACAAAATTTACAAACATAGCCTTTTAGGTCAGTATATTAAAATGGTTACACAGAGGACTTTGACTACTATGCTGGATGCTTTTTTCTGTGAAGCTTTGAGATGTGTACAAGTTGATAAATATTGCTTTGAAACTGGATTAGTTTTGCTTCTGCTTACACAGTACACTGTCTATCCCTATTACTTTGATTCTAGTTCCAATTTGCACCTTATTGGTCTATCTGAATGTTATGCTATGGATTCATATCAAATCTAGCATTTGGTGTGAGATAAAAGTAAGATTGCTGTCAATATGTTGCGATGTTTCTTGCTTGCTAACTATTAGTGAATAGGTTAGTTAAAGTGATAAGGCTATGTAGGTTAGGATAAATGATAAGTTTAGACCTATTAAAGTCCTATTGGATCTCTATCTCTTCTACGCATCTTCATTATAAATACATATGCTTGGCTCATTGTAGAGCACAGTTTCATAATAATATCTTCTCTATCTCTTCCCCTTAACATGGTATCTAGAGCCCTCTAAACCCTAGATATTTTCTCACTTCCTAGCCTAATTGAACCAAACTCATCCTCTCTTCTCCTTTTCTCCTTCTTTCTTCTTTTGATGTTGTGAGTCATGACAATTTCTATCTAGCTACAATTTTCGGATTGCATGTTTGGTGATAAGTATCCAGCGTTTGGATACAGTATTTGTGACGGCTGGTAGTAATCAATTTTAACGAAAAATCGGATCTGTTTAGAAGTACGTGCACAGGAGTTCAAATATGTTCGGAGGGTTTCGAGGTGCGTGAGGCAAAAAAAAAAGGATCTGAGTTGACAGAGCAGTATTAGATCATAGACCTCCCTAGGTGGTGTGTGTAGCACACACACGCAATTCTGAGTGGCATGTGAAGACCACGCGCTGAGCACTTCGGCTGTGTGTGGCAACGTGTGAGAAGCTTTCCAACGGCACGCTTTCTCTTGCAGCTCCTCTGGCAGCTGGCACACCTCCCTATGGTTGAATCTTCAGTTTGGAAAGTTTTGTTACAATTTTTCTTTTTTTATTTTTACAATTCTGGTGTTGCTTCTTTTTTCTGATTTTTTGGTTGAATAATCTATGATAGCTCTACTCCCTGAACTTAACACTGCCCATCAACAAATCCTGACCAGTTCTGAACCACTCACACGGGTAAATGCGTTTTGTAGTGTTCTTTAAAATGTCAGAGATGTGCCTTCTCAATCTAACGCAACTCCTAGTGAGTCATTACCTTGATTGGGTCTGGTACTAGAGGGGGTCGTGGTAATAGTAGAAGAGGAAGAGGAAGAGGAAGGGGGCGTGATTCCAATAATGCTTACATCTATAATTATTATAAAGAACCTGGTCATATTAAGAAAAATTGTCCCAAGTTAAAAAATGCTTCACCTCGATTTGCACATACTACAACTAATACTCTTGCACTTAAGTTTGAGCCTACTTATGGAATAATCATATCTGAGGAGGAGTATACTCGATATGTTCAATTCCAATCCTCTTAGCAATCATCACCTATCAAGTCCACTGCCACTCTGATTTAGATAGGTAATCCTGCTGCGTGTCTCTCCAATTCCAATACTAGATGGGTTATTGATTCAGGTGCTACTGATTATATGACGGGTAATACAAGTATCTTGTCTTTCACAATTCCTCTGCCTCCCATGTTACTTGAGCTAATGGGTCTATTACTTTTGTTATTGGAAGTGGTATAGTTATTGTCGCATCTGATATTTCTTTATCTAATGTTTTACGTCTTCCCAAGTTCCCATTCAATTTACTTTTTGTCAGTCAATTAACATACACCTATAATTGCAACGTTTTCTTTTTTCCTGGTTATTGTGTTTTTCAGGATCTTTTGATGAAAAAGATTTTTGGTAAGGGACACAAATCTGGTGGGTTGTACGTTCTTGATGAAAAAGTCCCTCTATCAATTGTTGTATCTGCTACCCGCACTCCACATCAGTTACATTGTTGTTTGGGTCATCCTTGTTTTGCGTCTTTAAGGAAATTATATCCTAGTTTAAGTTCTATTTCTACTTTAAATTATGAGTCATGTCAATTTGCTAAATAGCATCGTCAATCTTATATTCCTTGAGTTAATAAACGGGTTACATCCCTTTTTGAGTTATTACATTCAAATATTTGGAGTCCTTGTCCTGTTAATTCCAAATTTGATGATCGTTATTTTGTTACTTTTGTTGATGACTATTCGAAAGTTACTTGCCTTTATTTGATGAAAAATTGATTAAAATTGTTTGATATCTTGTGTGCCTTTCATGCTGAAATTAAAAATCAATTCCAAATATCGATACACAACTTTCGAAGTGATAATGCTAAAGAATACTTTTTCGTAAAATTTTCTTCTTATTTGTCATAGCACGGTATAATTCATCAATCATTTTGTGTAGTTACTCCACAACAAAATAGGATAGTTGAAAGAAAAAATCGTCATCTATTGGAGGTAGCTCGTGCTCTTTTGTTTCAAATGAAAGTGTCTAAGGTGTTCTAGGTAGATGCGGTTGCTACAACCTGCTTTTTGATCAATTGTATGCCATCTTCAATTCTTGATGGGTAGGTACCTTATTCTCTTTTGTTTCCTTCTTAGACATCATTTCCTCTTACTCCATGTGTTTTTGGCTGCACATATTTTGTTCAGGATCATCGTCCTTAAATTTCTAAGTTAAATTCTCAATCTTTGAAATGTATCTTTCTTGGATATTTTCAAACTCAAAAAGGGTATTGATGTTATTCCCCTGTATTAGGTCGTTATGTTATTTTTGCTTATGTTAATTTCTTTGAGTCCATTCCATTTTTTGGATTTTCTGAGTCTTTTTGCTCGGTGTTAGATTCTGAATTTGTTGATGATCATTTTCTTATGCATTCCATTCCTCAGGATCCTCAGGTCTCTTCCACTAAAACTTGGACTTCTCTTCTCATTAAGTATGTTTACTCTTGTAGAATGCAGGTACCAGATGTAGTTCGTCCTTTTACCATTACTGAGATATCAAGTAGAGCACCTCTTACAGACATCCCATTAGCTTCATCTCCCCCGTCGGCTTCTTGAGATCCGCTTTCTGCATCCTCTGATCTTGACTTGCCTATTGCCCAATGAAAAGGTATTCGTAGTTGCATTCAGAAAGGTACATATAATCACCCTTATCCGATTTCTACCCTTGGGTCTTATTCATCTTTACCTGTCTCGTTACAATGCTTTATTGCCTCATTTGATTTTATTACTGTTCCTAAGTCAGTTTCAGAGGAACTTTCTCATGATGGGTGGTGTGTTACTATGGAGGAAGAAATGACGGCTCTTGAGGCCAATCAGACTTGGGATGTTATGCCTTTACCACATGGTAAGCAACCTATTGAGTGCAAATGGGTGTTTACTGTAAAAGTTAATCCAAATGGTTCAGTTGCTCAATTGAAAGCTCGCATAGTGGTAAAGGGATATGCTCAGACTTATGGCATCAATTATTCTGAAACTTTTTCTCCTGTGACTAAGATTACTTATGTTCGTTTATTTATCTTTCTAGCTGTCTCTCAAAACTGGGTTCTTTGTCAACTTGATGCAAAAAATGCTTTTCTCCATTGTGATCTACTTGAGGAAGTGTATATTGAGCAATCACCTAGTTTCGTTGCTCAGGGGGAGTAAAAAAAAGACAAAATGTACACGTTAAAAAAGTCTATGTACGGATTGAAACAGTCTCCTTGGTTTGGTTTGGAAATTTAGTGATATGGTTATGGAATTTAGGATGCAGAAAAGTGATCATGATCATTTTGTTTTCTATAAACAATCAAATTCTGGTTGTATTGTTTTGGCTGTCTATGTGGATGATATTGTGATTACTGACGGTGATAGATTGGGCATTTCAAAATTGAAGACTTTTCTCTAAATCAAATTTCAGATTAAGGACTAGGAGCACTTTGGTACTTATTGGGTATTGAGATTGCTCGGAATAAATAAGGAATTTTCTTGTCACATAGAAAATATGTGCTTAAATCTTTTGAATGAAATAGGTTTGCTTGGGACCAAACCGTGTGAGACCCTTATGATTCCAAATGTTAAGCTTGGATTGGACAACGAAGAACTACTAAAAGACCTAGAATGATACAGATAGTTAGCGGGAAAATTAAGCTATCTTATAATAGCTAGGCCTAACATTTCTTTCCCAGTTAGTGTAACTTAGTGTAGTAAGCTAGTTTATGAATTCTCCAAGAACCTCTCATTGGGATGTAATTATTCACATATTAAAATATTTGAAAAAGGCACCTGGGCGTAAAATCTTATACAGAAATCATGGTCATTGTAAAGTAGAAGGCTTTTCTAATGTAGACTGGGCAGGATATCTTATGGATCGAAGATCTACTTTAGGATATTGTGTGTTAGTTGGTGGAAATCTTGTGTTCTGGAAAAGTAAAAAACAAGCTGCTATATCTCGGTCAAGTGCAGAATCTGAATATCGGGCCATGGCTCATGTTACATCTGAACTTGTGTGGATTTCTTACCTTCTTCGCAACTTGGGATTAAGTCCTCTGAAGCTATGTAGTTATGGTGTGATAATCAGGCTACCACTCATATTGCTACAAATCCAGTTTTTTATTAGTGAACCAAGCATGTAGCGGTTGATTGTCATTTTATTAGGCAGAAATTCCAGGAAGGAATAATCGATTTTAGACATATCAGAACTGGAGATCAACTTGCTGACTAATCTACTAAGGCACTTCCAGGAAAATTGGTTGATGATATTTGTAACAAGTTGGGCATGTTTGATATTTATGCTCTAGCTTGAGGGGGAGTGTTAGTGAATAGATTAGTTAAAGTGATAAGCCTATGTAGGTTAGGATAAATAATAAGTCTAGACCTATTAGAGTCCTATTAGAACTCTATCTCTTGTACACATCGTTATTATAAATACACATGCTTAGCTCATTGTAGAACACAGCTTTATAATAATATTTTCTTTATCTCTTCCCCTTAACACTAACAAATGCACCTTCCCCCCATGCTCATCTTTTTGGTTCTTTTTTTTTTTTTTTTTCCATATCTAATGTACTCTGAAATTTCTTAATTTGATACAGCTTTTCCCTGATTGTGCCCCACACTCTGTTGCCTACATTCTGGAGTTGTTGGCTTTGCGCCACTGTGCAGGTTGCCAATTTTATCGTGCAGAGGGCCGAGGGAAATCCTGGGATTCAGATGGAAATCACATTAAAAATGTAAGATATCCATTTGCTCATCATTTGGCGTTTCTGAATTCTAATCTTTCATCACTCCTAGTTATCTTTTATCTCCACTGAATATTACTTATGAAGATTTTTTGGGGGGGTCCATAGCTGCTGTTTATAATCCTCCCCAAACTCGTTGATTCCTCTCCAAGTCTGTGTTGTTGGAAATGGTAAAATGCTAGTTGCACATGACATTTTGCACCAATTGTTACTATGTATGCCGAAGAATTTGAACATGTGAGCCCACTAAATAAGTGGGCTAAATCAGGTTGTGACATTTGGAGCTTAGTTATACTTTGTGAAACAAAATAAGAGTCCTTAATATTACACTTAGAAATCACTATGTTATTGCATTGTATTAAAACAATTTATTATGTTAATATGTTTATACTGTGTTCACTCGCATATTAATGCATAAATGAATTAAAATTGATGCTTTTCCTTCAATTATTTCTCCAGGCTCCATTAGGGCCCCCTTTTGCATTAATTCAAGGAACACTAGAAGCTCAAGGCAACGCATTCAAGAATTTACCAGTAGAAGATTGTCCAACCATAAGAAGAGGTTCAGTTGCTTGGATTGGTTCTGGCCCTGAATTTTTTATCAGCCTTGCTAATCATGAGGAGTGGAACAAAGCATACACAGTGTTTGGTTCTGTTCTTCCAGAAGACATGAATATTGCAGAGAAAATTGCTACACTCAAAACAACACCGGATGTTTGGAACAATATCAATGTCTCTGTATTGGAAAAACCTGTGCCCTTGTTGGTAAGGAGAATCAAGAAAAGTGACGGAGATCTTTAGCAACAATGCAGATTCAGATTGAAAGAATCTGTTGATAAACACACAGCAGCAGATTTTTAATTATGTCTATTATTCTGTTCCACACATGCTATATGATTTAACTTTGTCAAATGAATTTGTTTTTCGAAAAAGGTTAAGAGAAATGAAATGTAGAGCTCGCTTTCGTAATTGAGTCCATTATTTCTATCAGCATAGCTAATCAATCTATTGCGATTTTTCTTCAAAATGGATTCGATTGTCCTGATTCAATATTCTATTACTGGATACCATAATGTTTTCATGTTAGTTTTGCGAAATAGTAATCCTATACTCGTATTCGCAATTATCTTTTTACCGTGGGATCCTATATTATAGTGTATACAACTTGGATTTTTGTTTGCGAAGTGAAATCCCATCTATCACTGTTACTGGAGTCCATAATTTTGTTTTTATGTTGGTTCTGCACTTGTCTTGGAAGACTCTCTCAGTAGCTGTAAGTATCTGCTAGAAACTCTTCTATAAAAGAAGGAAAGAACAAAGAAATTACCAACATTATTGGAAAACATACTCATTTTACTCCAATAAAATGAGATCAAAGAGCTAGTAGAATGCCTTATATACAGGTATGTGTTTAAAAGGATAGAATGCCAAAGTCAAGGCTTCACTTTAATTTTATAAATAACTTTATTTTTTATAAAATGAATTAAATTTAACTTATTTTCAATATAAATTAGTTTTGTACTGTTATTTACTCATATATTATCGCATTTACTTTTGATGAAAATTTTAAATTATTTTTTAATGATAGTGTAAAATATTTTATGATAACAATATATTAAATATAAACTCTTTATAAAATCAATTCTTTTTTTATAATTTTATAGAGTAAACTCATGACTAAATAAGTAGTTTTTAACGGCACCTATTTATACTATTTATTTATTTTTTGTAATTTTTTGTACTACATCTACTCTTTAAACCATTTCTGCTGTTTCCGTACAAATTGCAAATCTCTTGACGTATAACTTCCAACGCGCGAACTCTTTTTCCTTCCCGCCACCCGGTCTGTTTCTGCGCTCTGCAACGACTACCCTGAAACCCTAAACTGCTCTTTATCGAAGATAATTCTGGAATCAAATTGAACTCCCATGGTAATCAATGGTGCAATTTCACGAACATATAATCACAGACCTTCTCGATGACCCTAATGGCGGTCTTGTCATCCTCTCATCTGGCCTCTCTCTGTCCAAGCTTGTCTCTTCTATTCTTCTTCTTCACTCCTCTTCTCAAGGTACCCTTCTTATCCTTTCTCCTTCTTCGTCTTCTCTCAAATCAAAAATCCTTTGCCACCTCAAAACCCAGAACCCTCAGTTCTCTCAAATCCCATCGGAGATCACTGCAGAACTACCCGTTCACCACCGCCACAGCCTGTACTCATCTGGGTTGATCTTTTTCATCACAGCCAGAATTCTAATTGTTGATCTTTTAACAAACAAACTGCCCACCTCTAATATTGCCGGGCTTATACTGCTAAATGCACATTCACTCTCTGAGACGTCCACTGAAGCATTTATAGTGAGAGTTCTCCGGTCGCTGAATAGGGATGCGTATATTCGAGCTTTTTCTGATAAGCCACACGCGATGGTTTCTGGGTTTGCCAAGGCGGAGCGGACTATGAAGTGTTTATATGTTCGGAAGTTGCACTTGTGGCCGAGGTTTCAGGTTTATGTTTCACAGGAATTGGAGAGGGAACCGCCAGTTGTGGTGGATATAAGGGTGCCAATGACAAAATATATGGCGGGGATTCAAAAGGCTATAATTGAGGTTATGGATGCATGTCTAAAAGAGATAAGGAAAACAAATAAAGTTGATGTTGAGGATTTAACGGTGGAAAATGGGTTGTTCAAGTCGTTTGATGAGATTGTGAGGAGGCAATTGGATCCAATCTGGCATACTTTAGGAAAGAACACAAAGCAGCTTGTCTCGGACCTTAAGACTTTGAGAAAATTGTTGGATTATCTTGTAAGGTAGAGTCGTGTGTATTTGAGTTTACATTCTACATCCATTTATTAATATCTCTGTGCAGGTTTAAGGTATATTGATTTTCAAACCGCAAGGTTAACTTGTTGAGGTTTTTTCCTACATGAAGCACAATATGTGTAATTTCAGTATTTTGTTAGGATATCTCCAATTTCAATCAAACCTTTCACTGCTCTTTTGGTTTATTGTGTCTTAATGGATTTTCTTTGAAACCCTGCATACCATTTAAATGATATCTCAAAATATTGATTATGGATAGGGACTTGATCCTTTGAGTTTCTCTGTATAGGTATGATGCAATAACTTACTTGAAGTACTTGGATACACTGAGAGTGTCAGAGAGTTTTCGATCTGTTTGGATATTTGCAGAGGCAAGCTACAGGATATTTGACTTTGCCAAGAAACGTGTTTATCGCCTTGCAAGATCAGATGGTTTACAATTAAATGGGTCAAGTAAGAATGTTAAAAACAGAAAGAGAAAATTAAAGGATGATGACAAAAACAGTGAAGAAGGTAAGGGCTTATTATAGTGCTTGTCCTGGCTTATATCTTAATTCCGTTATGTGGCTTACATAGTCAAATACTTGAAAATTAACATCAAAAGAAGGAAGGACGAAAATATCATGTGCATGTGTCCCAACAACCATTTTGGATGTGATTTGTTTGAGTTTAATTTATAACTCATTGCTTGTATTGCAGTTGATGGTGGTCCATCAAGTTCAAATCCTGGGTTAGTTTTGGAGGAAGTTTTGGAAGAAGCACCAAAGTGGAAAGTCTTACGTGTGAGTCAGTGAGTTCCAATTCTGTAAAGTCTCCAGGATATATTCATTGTATTTGATTTGATATGTAAAAAGCCAGATGTGAATTTTTCATTATGTTAATTCATATATATTTGTTAATTTGTTGGTTAATTGGATGGCTTGAAATTGCTCTTGGGAGAAAATTGGTAAAATGTGATCAGCTTTTGATAGTTTGAGCTGAACTTTGATATTGATCATATCATTATAGGAGGTTCTTGAAGAGATAGAGGAGGATAGGCAAAACCAAGCTATGCCAGCAGAAGAAGTGTTTGTTGAAGGTGAAGACGATGGCAATGGTATCGTCTTAGTGGCATGTAAAGATGAACGCTCGTGCTTACAGCTTGAAGAATGCATCACTAACTGCCCAAAAAAGGTTTTTCTTACTTGTTTGTTATATGGTATCTTGTAAAATGTTTTCTAAGTTGCCTCTTTTGACCTTTTCCCCCATAGTTTAATTAATTGTAGTGATAATTTGTATGTTAAGCTGTCTTATTGTTGTTCTTTGTTTCGATGATGATTGTGGAATCTCTTTTTGTGACACTTCTTGCTCGTCTTTGTTGGTTGTCGGTGAAAACTGAAGAGGACTGCAAGAAACTGAATTAATCATTTGTCTAATTTATTTTCTAAAGGTCATGGGTGGAGAATGGCAGAAGTACTTAAGAAGCAAAGTGCAGCTGCGTGATGTAGCACGCCAAAAAAAGAAGCCAAGGGATCCTAAAGGGTTTGGGATTCTAGATGGAGTTACTCCTATAACACCGGCACAAAATGCAGAAGCCAGCAGCATTAGCCAGCAGGAGCGTGAAGCCCTGTTGGCAGCAGCATCTGAAATAAGAGATGTAGCTGAAAAAAATGATGTTGAAAATTCCTCTGAGCCAGAATTTGTTGGACGTGGTCGTGGAAAAGGAAAGGGTAAAATGAGGATTAAAAAGGGTTCAGCTATCAATGATGACTCTGGAAATTCCAAGGTTAATAAAAAGGCATCCACAACTGATAACATCAGGATCTCTGATTCAAAAAATAAGGGCCAAGAAGATGAAACTAATCCAGTTGGTGCCGGTGGATTTAATGATACTAAACAAACTGGTACGTCTGTGGACAATGTGATTCTTCGAAAGCATGCTAATTCTGATGCTTCAGGATCCGGGAATTCAAAGCCACTGCCACCAGTATATTTTTATGCCCTGGAAAGTGACCAGCCTATACTTGACATATTAAAGCCCTCTATAATCATTGTTTACCATCCAGACATGACTTTTGTCAGGGAAATTGAAGTCTATAAAGCTGAGAATCCCTCAAAACAATTGAAAGTCTATTTTCTCTTCTATGAAGATTCTACTGAGGTGCAGAAGTTTGAGGCAAGTATACGGCGGGAGAATGGAGCATTTGAATCTTTAATCAGGCAAAAATCTATGATGATGATTCCAGTTGATCAGGTTTGTTTCACTAAGCACCGTTTAGCATTTGTTACTGTCTATATACTGACTTGCCTTGATATACATGAATGCTGTAATAAAAAAATTTTGGCAGTTATCCTGGTTGATGCTGCTCAGCATATAACAAAGGAGAGTGGTCTGTTAATGGATTTCATTTTTCTTTTTTTTATCTGGTGCATTTTTCCTGTCATTTATCAGGATGGGCATTGTTTAGGATTGAATACTACTTTGGAGCCACAATTCACTACTTCCCAAAATTCAATAACCAGAAAGGCAGGGGGCCGAAAGGATGTCAATAAAGAAATGCAGGTTGGTGATATCCTCCCATGTACAATCTCTGTCTCATTTACTAGCCAGAGAAGTTCTAATAACAATTGCAACCTTCAGGTCATAGTGGACATGAGAGAGTTCATGAGCAGCCTTCCAAATGTTCTCCATCAAAAGGGAATGCACATTATTCCAGTTACCTTAGAAGTTGGTGACTATATCCTCTCACCATTAATTTGCGTGGAAAGAAAAAGTATTCAAGATCTCTTTATGAGCTTTACGTCAGGTCGTCTTTACCACCAGGTGGAGACCATGGTACGATATTATAGGATACCTGTACTCTTGATCGAGTTTTCACAGGATAAGAGCTTTTCTTTTCAGGTATGCTGATTATATACAATTTTGCCTACTCTGCTTTCACTGTCATATCATTGTCAGTTGTAACATGAGTTTTTGGCAAGTCCAGATAAGGGAGAGGGTGTGGTTTGATAGGCAATTTATGCTTGAGAATGCTTTGCCATAACTTGTAGGCCCAAATGGGTGGTCTGGTCTGGATCTGAATGTTAGTCATCTGATCAGTTTCTGGGTGGGCGTAGGCCTGATATCTGACTTGGCCGGGTTGATATTAGAAATTATTTCTCATATGTTGATATATCTTTTTACTTATTGAGGAGAATAAGGAGTGATTGAATTAGCCTTTTCTCATTGTGTGGGATTGAGAATGACATTGAGGGCTTGTTTGGTATACCGATGAAATAATTAATTTTTAAATAATTGGCTATATATAATT
The DNA here is from genome assembly GCA_026873985.1 of Saraca asoca. Lineage (NCBI taxonomy): Eukaryota > Viridiplantae > Streptophyta > Magnoliopsida > Fabales > Fabaceae > Saraca > Saraca asoca. Next base: position 1,376 of record JANHAO010008135.1, on the reverse strand, counting down.
TATTTTACGTTTGGTAATATCTTTTGATAATTGATTGTACATAATCTATTATTCTTATTTAGACAATGTATAGAAAAATTACTTTTTTAGCATTAAATCACTAAAAAGGACAATAAGGAAGAGGAAAAAAAAAGATTTTGTTGTTATTATTAGAGTAAGGACAATGATGACAAAAGAAGAAAAAAGTGAAAATAATATGGGTACAAATATGTATGTTTCTCATTCAATAATCCCAATTAAAAAAAAATTACTCAAAAGTAGTTTTTTGTTTAATTGGACTTATTATCCATAATTGATTATTGAAAGATTCTAATCACTATATGAAACATCTTTAAAAAATGTTATAATTAATTATTTAATCTATAATTGATTATTGAGAATTTTAATCGTTATATCAAATAAGCACTGAATATTGCTTGGATGTTTTGTCCAGTCTGCCAGTGATATTGGTGATGATGTCACACCAAACAGTATCATATCAAAGTTATCATTGCTTGCTCTACATTTCCCCCGCCTACGAATTATCTGGTCTCGCAGTTTGCATGCTACAGCTGAAATATTTACTTCACTGAAATCAAATCAAGATGAACCGGATGAGACTAAAGCAATTAGAGTGGGTGTTCCCTCGGAAGAAGGAATTGTTGAAAATGATGTCAGGCAAGCTGCATTCAGTTGCGTAATTGTATGTGCTTATTCATTTCCTGGCCAGTATATGAATTAAATTTTTTTACTATTGTTCACAGAGCTGAAAATTACAACACTTCAGCTGTGGAGTTTCTGAGACGACTTCCCGGTGTGACAGATTCAAATTACAGGGCCATAATGGATGGTTGCAAGAGCTTGGCCGAACTTGCTCTTCTTCCAGTGGAGAAATTGGCTGAATTGATGGGTGGTCAAAAAGCAGCTCGCACTCTCAGAGAGTTTCTAGATGCTAAATATCCAACCTTATTGTGAGGCTAATTGGGACATCTCAGCTGTACAGATACATCATTTTTTTCCCAAAGTTGATTGTCTTTGTGATTCTGCATAATTTAGGATTACAAGAGTTTTTCAATTGATGAAAAACTGGGATTTGAGTTATTATTTATCATTGTCATGTTCATTATTTGTTGTAATTTCAGGAATCTTGTATTTATCCTTTCTGTTTAAAGAGTGCATTCATATTGTTACTTCAGTTTTTGTTCACTGTTCAGTACATTGTGATGTATTTCCTTATTTCATTGACATGAGGATTAAACTTGGAAGACAGAAGCTAAATATTTTTAATCAAGAACAAGGTTAGGTTTGACAAAAAAAAGAGATTGGGGGGGGGGGGGGGGGGGGGGCCCCAAAAAATAAAGAAAAAGGGGTTGGAAAAACAAAAAACCACCGCAAAG
>JANHAO010008134.1:0-19524 GCA_026873985.1 Saraca asoca | reverse complement strand
TGATGTAATACAACTATAGCTTGTAATTAATGCATGAAGCTCACCCTTCCTCTATAAATAGGATGGCATTGTTAGAAGGAAGGGGAGGGGTCTAGGTAAGCAGAAATCCCTCAGAGGCTACAATAACAAAATCTTTACCATGGACGTAGGGTCCAGTAAACCTGGATTTAGCTGAACCACGTAAAATCCAGTGTTTGCCCTCATATTCTTTCTACCACCTACTTTATTACTTTATTTTTACACACCAACAAACCCAGAATAGGCCTGGGATCCCAAAGAATCCCCTGTTGGCTGGAATTTGGGATACAACCAAAATCTGACGTCAATACTTAGTTTCCTCAAGGAGTTTCAAATCCATGACAAGGAAGAAATAAAGAGGAGGAAGAAGACAAAGAGGACAAAAGATAATGAAGAGCCTCCTCCCATGGACATTACAATTGAAGAATAGATTCGATGGCCACAAAAAGCATTGAAGATCATGCATGGAAAGCCATCCAATTGACAAAATAATTAGTATGTATCACAAAGGATAACATGAAATACTCTTAGAAGTATATGTGATCATCTAGCCTTTCTTTCTTAAATTAAACTTAAAAGCATTAATGAGGCTATAAATGATGAACATTAGATTTTCGCTATGCAGGATGAGTTAAATCAATTTGAAAAACTTGTACCAAAACTTGATGATCATCAATTGTAGGAACTAAATGAGTTTTTAGGAATAAACTTTGTCATTGCTAGAAACAAAGCTTGATTGGTTGCAAAAGGTTATAACTAAGAGCAAAGCATTGATTTCAATGAAACATATGCACTCATAGCCAAGCTAGAAGCAATAAGAATGTTATTAGCATATGCTTGCATGAAAGGTTTTAAACTTTTTTAATAAACTTTATCAAATGGATGTTAAAAGTGTTTTCTTGAATGGTTTGAAAGAAGTGTATGTTGAACAATCTTTGGATTTTGAAAGTCATCTCTTTCTTAATCATGCCTATAAGCTTAAAAAGGCTCTTTATAGCTTTAAACAAGCTCCTAGAGCTTGGTATGAGTGCTTGAGTAAATTTCTAATGAATAATGGTTTTTCAAAAGGCAAAATGGACACCACTTTTTTCATGAAGAATAAAGACAATGATATTCCATTAACGCAAATATATGTTGATGATATTATTTTTAGTGCAATCAATAAGTCTATGTGCAAGGATTTTACCAAAATTATGCACGGAGAGTTTGAAATGTTCATAATAGGAGAGCTGAATTTCTTATTTGGTCTCTAAATCAAGCAATCAAGAGACAATATTTTTGTAAGTCAAACCAAATATACAAAGAAGATGCTAAAAAAATTTGTTATGAAAAGAGCAAAAACTTTTGGATCCCCAATGAGTCTTTTAACAAAGCTTTATATTGATAAGAAAGATAAAATGGTGGATATTACTATGTATAGAGACATGATAGCTAGTTTACTTTATCTTATTATTAATGAACCTGACATAATGTTTAGTTTGTGTATATGTGAAAGGTTTCAAGCAAATCTAAAAGAGTCACATTTGATTGTTGTTAAAAATTTTTTAAGATATCTTATAAGCACACCACACATAGGGTTATGGTATCCTAGTGTAAGCTCTAGTTCTTCAGTAGGTTGTTCTAATGTTGACTTTGCCAAAAATAGAATAGATTAAAAGAATACTAGTGGAACTTGTCAATTTCTTGGCCCTTTTTTAGTCTTATGGTACAACAAAAAGTAAAATAATATGACTTTTTCCATTATAGAAGCAAAATACATGGCCACAGGTAGTTGTTGCACTCAAATTCTTTGGATGAAATAATAATTATTAGACTATGGTTTGAATTTTAAGAAAATTCCTATAAAATGTGATAATACAAGTACCATTAATCTAACAAAGAACCCTATTATGCACTGTAGAAGTAAATATATAGAAATAAGATATCATTTCATTAGGGACCATATTCAAAAAGGAGATATTACTCTTGAATTTGTTCAAACTGATTTTAAACTTATTAACATTTTCACTAAACCTCTTGATAAAAATTGTTTTACATTTATAAGGAGGAATTAGACATGTTAAATCCCTTGGAAAATAAGCTCTTTTGGTTTGATAAATTTATTTATATTTGCTTTAGTTTTTCAGTAATATTCAACACTTATTTTAAATTATTTTTATTTATTTAATTGCTTTTTTATTGAATTATTTACTTACTTAAGCTTTCAAAAATCCTCTATTTGTTTTGTAAGTGTCATGTTGATAATTTTTTTGTCTTTTATATTGTTCAATGTGATTTTGGATTGTTTGGAGTTGAGACTTATGGTTTGGTTGTGGAGAAATTTAGAAAAATTGAAGATTTTTGAAGTTGAGAGTAGGGCGATTTGACTTGAAAATTGCGTACGGATCAGGGAGAATCAAATTGTGGTTTTAGGCTGGGTCTCAGGTGTTTTTCAAGAGGTTGCAATTTAACTCACAAGATCATCTCTAGCCTGGCTCATTCGTGATTCAAATTGTCTAGGCCATTATATATATCCTAAGCGCATTTTTCCAGCCATTCTTTCAGCCCCTAAACCCTAGCCTCCATTCTCTTTCTAACAAACTCTCTCCCACTTTCTACAAACTCAAATTTTCACCGCTTAAATTACAAAATTCTTCCTCCTAAACACTTTTCCATCAAATTTCATCCATTATAATTGATTAAGACTTTTTCTTTCATCCAAAAATCCCTAAAATCCATTTTTCCCAAATTTCTCTTCTCTTTCTCCACACTAATGTCTGATGACTTTGGATCTCAAAAGAAGAGAAAGAAGAGTATAGCTGACAAGCAAGTTGCATGAAACCAAAAAGGAGAAGTTATTTCCTAACAATGAATCTTACGAAAGGTATATCTTTTACAAAGGCAAAAATGTTAAACCTTTACAATGTTAGGATTTGAATTTTCTCAATGATAGTCACCTTAATTTGAAATGCACCCTTGAAAATACAAGCTTATAATGTTTGTCACTTTTAGTGTTCACTGTTATCCTAGACTTTTAAGGATGTTTTATAGCAATTAGGTGTTGGAAAAGGGCAACTATCAGTAACTATTATGCAAAAAATAATAAATTTGGATATTAAGGTATTGTGTGAAATGTTTTATATAGATGGTGATGGTGAGTAGGTAACCACTAAAGACTTGCAAGATTATTCTAGAGATGAAGCAATTAAACTACTATTTCATAATTGTTTTCCTATCTGTCAATTTGGAAAATAGATGATTACTGGATTGTCCATGGAAGACTGTCTGGTGTACTTCACTATTTCTTAAGTCATTCTTCCTAGTAATGAAAATTAAACTAATATTGTAGAAATGAGTTGTTTTTCATGTGGGCTAGTAAGAAAAATATTCATATCAACATTTCATATCTCATCTTAACTTACATAGGCCGCTTTGCAACTGAGGGTGATACAAGCTTTTTTCCTTATGGTATGTTTCCAGCTTAGATATTCATACTTTTCATAGTTTCTATGATGCTTAAGTGAGAAATAAAGTATACTAATAGCACCACCCTTCTTGGTGAGAAAAATATGTACCAAATGAGTCTTGAGTACATATATGGAAGATGGAGAAGAAAATTTTCTACCAGTGCTAGATCTTCCACGGCTAGAGCTTCTAGTTCTTTTAAGAGCAGTGATATGCAAAATGAGGCTTTAACTCTTCTCAAACAATTGCAAATTCAACAAAACCACTATTATACTCAAATGGAGAAGAACTTTAAGTAAGTTCGTGAAGATCAAAAGAAAATTCATGATAGATTAGATCACATGCAAGAGCACTTCGATTCCTTTGAAGCCAACATAAATCTTGATATCAAAGAACCCCACGATCAATTGAACAACAAGAAGGCACAAATCATTGAGATCAATGAATATATCATGCCTTATGAAGAATAAATGCTATAGTTTTCTTGTTGCTTGTAAATTGTTTCCCCTAATTGCATTTTCCATTTCATATGACTTTGTTACTTTGCTTCTATTGTTGATAATGCTTTGCTTGTTGCTTGAAAATTGTTTCCCCTAATCGCATTTTCCATTTCATATGACTTTGTTACTTTGCTTCTATTATTGATAATGCTCTGTTGATTTGAATTACTTTGAATTTTAGTTGAATTTCATGGTTAAATTTTAATTTTATCTTTGATACTTTTTTTTGGTGTCAAAAGGGGGAGAAAATATAGTATTTTGGGACTTGTGAATTATATGTTGATTTGGTTTTATATATGCTGTTTTGAGAGGGAGACATCAAATTGAAAGGAAGCCTATATGATCACATGTGTTGAATGCTTATATATTTTATATAACCCTAAAATGATTTGTCATCATAAAAAAAGGAGAGATTGTTTTGCCTAGCCCCTATGTTTAAAAGATCTATAATTTGTTTTGATAATAAAAAAAACTTTTTGGATGTGTTAACTATATTGAATTTCAATAATTTTATCTTGAAAGACCTTGTAATGCTTAATGAAGACTTAGTCTAGGGGTACAATCACCTTTATGTAAAGGTTAAGATTTATTTAAATTTAGCTCGAGGTTTGAGTTAATTTTAAAAAGCATTTGCTTTAAATATTTGCATCAAGGATTTTAGAAAAAATTTTCAAAGGTATTTCTCCATGTTCTTAAACGATTAAATAAAGTTTTACACTTGGAATATATGCCTTAAAATAAATGTTTTGAAATTATTTAGAAATATTTTTTAATCAATATTTTCAAAATAACAATTTAAATTTATAAATCTTAGGCTTGTAAGTCGATTCATAGCTTATTGGATTTTGCCTGATAGCATGGCATTTCAGGTAAATCGATCCGCAGCTTTTGAACTATGCAAGTGATTCAAATTGTACTTCTTTAAATAGGGCACGGGAATTCACTTGTGAGTCAACTCATAAAGGCCAAAATTTTCACAGAGAGTTATGCTATCTTCACAAACCGACTCGTAGTTCAAACTTTGTCCATGTGATTCAACTCGCAAGTTAACTCAGCTAAGTAAATTTTGAATTAATAGTTATTTACTGCTCTTTCACTATAAATACCTCATGTTCTCATTTCCTCAAAGTGAACCTTAATTTTAAAGAGGCAAATACTTTTCAATTTTTTTGTTTTTCATCTATTTACTCTATTACAACATCTTAATCTAAATTTGAGTAAATTCTTACCTATAAAGTTTCAATTTTTAATCTGAATTTTGAGTTCTTACTATTTTCTTTCAATTTATCTCAAAATTTCTAGGTATTTTTTAAAGCTAGCAAACCTAGATTAGAAGGAGTGTAATATCTCTTGTTTCCTTAACTTTGAGTGTGGTATCTCAAAGGGGTTTCGATTGTTGAGGTATACAATGGTTGTAGAGACTTTTCCTTGTGCCAAATTCAAATTTAGAAGGACAAATTATAATAAAATCGAGCTTGATTCAAGACTTAAGAGTAGATGTATACCCTGAAGCAGATTTTCAAGGGAAAATCATTATAAAAATCTACGTTTCAATGTCTCTATCCTTACTCTTTTATTTTTTTTACAATTTATTTTTGTAGTTTATATTCTTGATATTCATTATTGTTCAAATTGATATTGAGTAATTAATGTATTGAATGTGAGATTGTTGGAGCTGGTTTAGGAGATTGTTAATCATATATTTCCAAACTATCCAAATTTTATGAAAATTGAAAAAGAATTTTAAAAAAATATTTAAAAAATTATAAAATTTTAAAACCAACTCATCTCCTCTTAGGGAATCCTTGGCTATAATAGTATGATTATAGATGAATGAATCTATTTTATGTTTATTCATATTGTATGAGAATTGATATAACTATGAGTATACTTGATTTAAAAAAAATAAAAATTATAATGAAAACAAAGCTATTTCATTTAGTTTTTGGTGTTGCCATAATTTCTAGGGCATAATTGATTTAAAATATCTTTAAAAAATTGACTAAACACTCTAAAAAAAATGGCACAATCAACTATAGATGTATAAAATTATTTTTAACCTCTTTTATTGTAATATCAAACAAGTATATAAATTATCGATTGCTTTTTTAAAAAAAAAATTAGACTATCATTTTCTTCAACAATATCTGACAGATGGAGGAGTTTTGAACTTCCGGCTACTTGAGAATATTAAAAGATAGAGCTAACTTGGCTTTTCCAATCATTTTTTGCCGTCATAGATTCATAGCCGTTATTGCCTTGTTCCCTTCTCATATTATCATACAAAACCGATTATTAATGGATATCAATTATTGTAGTTGACGAGCTTTTTATATAAAACCAATAAAAGCATTGCAGACGGACAGAACTGGTGGGGAAGTTGGCAGGAATTATAGTAGATGTTTTCATCTCTTTGCCCAACCCACCAAAGACAATGAGAGTATTTAAATTGGAAAAATGGTACCACTATGTTCTTCATTCAACAACCATATGAATGAACATCAATGTGGCAAGAAATTCAGAAAAGAAAAATGTTATATCCAGATATTCCATATGGTTAATTCCTTAATCCTCATGTTGAGCGGGATAATGTTGAGCTAAATTTGTTCACCGAATAAACAAATATAATTCTTAATGACTAATAAACAACATAGTTAATAAACACAAAAAATATTTACTTTCATGTTTTCTTTTCATTGATATTTGACACAATCCAAACTAATTGACGGACAAAGAAAGGTCGATCAGCCAACATTTCAATCAAGTTTAAAATAAGTGAAATACAATATAATTAACTGATTTATAGACGATCAATTCAATTCCAAAATATTCAAACATGTATTGACTTAGTACAAATCAATTATTTGATATAGACCTATGGATTGATATAAATCCAACGATCTTCAATTATGATTGATCATCAAGTTATTTTTGATAATATCATTTTTGTATAACAATTCTTTATATAAACAAAGGTATACATTATTTATGGCACATTTCACTTTTTTAGTCTCATTTTTACACTTTCTTTAATGAGATTATTAACTTGATTATTGTTAAAGTGTTTTTATGAAACTCCGACTCTAATCATTTATTTTTTTTATTTTATAGATGTTAAAGATTATAACTTAATTACTATTCTTTTTATTTTACACATCTTAAAAGTTAGGATATGTAAGCATTCAAAAGTATTCATGATTTTATGAAATTGTTACTTTTTTTATACAATTTTGTAACATTTTAATATAAAATTAGAACTTTATAGGAAAGAGTTACTTACTATTTATAAAGATTTTATAACTTCACAAAATTTATAAAATAAATTCTTATATATAAAATTATAATATTTTTAACACAACTCTCCGATGAATGTGACTTTTTTTAACTTACATAAAACCATTACCCACTGAATAAGTGTATATGTACCAAACAAGGGTATATATGATTTTCACATGAAAACAACCCCTTTACTTGAGAAACCCTTTTTCCCTAAAAGATTGATCATACTGTAAAAATGTAGGACTTGTTTGATAATTATTTAAAAAAAAATTTATTTGATAGGATTGTTTATCCTAAATCCTAAACTCTAAAAATATTTTAAAGTTATTTTTAAAAATAAAAAAATAAAAATATTTCCAAACTCACTCATAATTTTCAAATTTTGTGCAGTCCTTTTCTGTTCGTCCTTTCTAGTGAAAGGAAACCTCATCATTCAAGTCATGTGTCTGTAGGGCTTGCGTCAAGTTCTCGCAAATCGATTAATACGTATGACTAATGCAATGCAACTCAAGTACTTGGACTTCCGAACCATCGATGATTATTCTCCTCGTGTGAACTTGAAGAGTTCAGGAAGCTGCCACATAGCTGAAAACGTGACTCTCGGAGCACACTAGCAGACACCGAACAGCTTCCTCCACCAATAAAGAAACCGACGAGCATTTCTGGCTGTCGTCAAAAGCGACGCTCGCGGTAGCCATTTCTTTGCAGGATGAAGGCTTATACCATGTCTGAACTATAATAAAATTCCTTAGCCTTTTGTCACTAATTAATAACAAAATATCAAATAATCCAATGGCTAGTTCCTATGAGATTTGGTTGCACGTGACGTGATGCCTGGTCCGGTTCTACATTAATCAGACTAGGAGCAATCTGTCTGGGTACCATATATGGTGTACATGGAACTTTCCTTTAATCCTTCTAGCCGAGTCATGCCCGTGAATTCTGTAAAACAAAAACTTAAAAAGAAAAGAAAAACTGGTTGGTTGGCAGGTACAGACCAAGAACGTCCACAAACGACAAATCTCATTCTAACAAGGTTAAGTGGAGTTTGTCTAATCTACTGCAGATAAATACCCGTGACCCAGAACACGTAAACGTAATTCACAATATATTGGCAGCTTTTCCTTCACTGTATAGTTGCACTAATTTTTTATTGTAAAATATCAGCCAGACGCAAATAGATACATTCAAGGTGGTTGGTTTATCTATAGTAGGGTGGTTGTATTGGTGAGTTAGTACTAAAGATTAAACACCTTGGTTATGTGAAAGATGGTCTGTAATCAATGTCAGCACTGTAGTCAGGCAAAAGCACGAGAGTAATGATTCTTTAATCTGCAAAAGTCGAAGAAAAAAAATTCTCGCGCAGAGTAGCAGGGAAAATATTGAGATAAAAAACGGTTGATGCACATGTGAGAGCAAAGCAGAAACCTTCTCTCAGCTAAAGCTGTTTCCAGCACCCCTCCACTCTCTTTCTTCAGCTTTTTGTCCGAATGCAATAATTCAAAGAACCAGACAACCACCCACCGCTTGTTTTTTTCCTTTTTTTCACAATCTGTAGCATCAGTTTCAAAAGCCCTGTATTAAAAAAGAGCCCTTGCTAAAGCCGGGTTCTCTATTATATCCCATCAATTGGGAGTGAGTGAGAGTGAGGGAAGAAGCTAGCATGGAAATTTTCAACAAATCTCTATCTGTAATTTTCTTGGTTCTGATTATTGGTCTCTGCGATGAGACTCTGGCGGAAAAGGAGAACACGAAGGACCAGAAAAGTACTTACATAGTTCATATGGCCAAATTCGAAATGCCAGAAACCTTCGAGCATCATTCAGTCTGGTACGAATCGTCTCTGAAATCCGTGTCTGATTCAGCTGAAATGATCTATACCTACGACAACGCAATCCATGGATTTGCCACAAGATTGACGGAGGAAGAAGCCAAGTTACTGGAAAGCCAAGATGGGATCTTATCCGTTTTGCCAGAGCTCAGATACGAGCTCCACACAACTCGGACACCTGAGTTCCTGGGACTCGACAAAAGCGTTGAAATGTTCCCCGAGTCAAAATCCGACAGTGATGTTATCGTCGGAGTCCTAGACACCGGCGTTTGGCCCGAAAGCAAGAGCTTCGACGATACCGGATTAGGACCCATCCCTACTAGCTGGAAAGGCGCGTGTGAAACAGGTACAAATTTCACCACCTCAAACTGCAACAGGAAGTTAATTGGAGCAAGGTTCTTCGCAAAAGGCTATGAAGCCACGTTAGGTCCAATCGATGAAACCAAGGAACCAAAATCGCCAAGAGACGATGACGGCCATGGAACCCATACTTCAACTACAGCTGCGGGATCGGTGGTCAGCGACGCAAGCCTATTTGGCTATGCTTCTGGGACGGCGCGTGGGATGGCCACGCACGCCAGAGTTGCAGTTTACAAGGTTTGCTGGATTGGCGGCTGTTTCAGCTCCGATATATTGTCTGCTATTGACAAGGCCATCGACGACAACGTCAATGTCCTTTCTCTGTCTCTGGGAGGTGGAACTTCTGATTATAACAGAGACAACGTTGCTATCGGAGCTTTTGCAGCAATGGAGAAAGGGATTTTGGTCTCTTGCTCCGCAGGAAATGGGGGACCCAGTTCATACAGTCTCTCTAATGTAGCACCATGGATTACCACAGTAGGAGCTGGCACACTGGATCGTGATTTCCCAGCTTATGTTAGTCTCGGTAATGGTCAGAACTATTCGGGGGTTTCTCTTTATAGAGGCAATGCTTTGCCAGATTCTCCATTACCATTTATATATGCGGGGAATGCAAGCAATGCTACAAATGGTAATTTATGCATGACTGGTACTTTAACGCCCGATAAAGTTGCTGGGAAGATTGTGTTGTGTGATCGTGGATTGAGTGCTAGAGTCCAGAAAGGTGCTGTGGTGAAAGCCGCCGGAGGATTAGGCATGGTGTTGGCTAACACCGCTGCCAACGGTGAAGAATTGGTGGCGGATGCCCATCTTTTGCCGGCAACGGCGGTTGGTGAAAAAGCCGGCGATGCCATCAAGAACTACCTGTTTACCGATCCAAAGCCGACGGTTAATATTTTATTCCAAGGAACGAAGTTGGGAATTCAGCCGTCACCGGTGGTTGCAGCGTTTAGTTCCCGAGGACCCAATTCCATAACGCCACAGATACTGAAGCCTGACTTAATAGCGCCAGGTGTCAATATCTTAGCGGGATGGTCAAGAGCAGTCGGACCTAGTGGATTACCAGTGGATGCTAGGCGCGTGGATTTCAACATCATATCTGGCACGTCGATGTCTTGCCCCCACGTAAGCGGCATAGCCGCTTTGATCAAGGCGGCTCATTTAGATTGGAGCCCAGCCATGATTCGATCCGCGCTGATGACCACAGCTTATACGACTTACAAAGACGGGAAGAAGTTGCAGGATAGTGCCACAGGAAAAACATCGACACCGTTCGATCATGGAGCTGGACACGTGGATCCCGTTTCAGCTCTTGACCCCGGACTTGTCTATGAACTGACGGTGGATGATTATATAGGTTTTCTCTGCGCGTTGAACTACACAGAAGGACAAATCACGAGCGTGGCTAGAAGAAAGGTCCAGTGCGATGCAAGTAAACAATACAGTGTAACCGACCTTAATTACCCTTCATTTGGTGTGGTTTTTCAATCAGGTGGTGGGTCCAGTGTAATCAAGCACACGCGGACGCTCACTAATGTGGGACCCGCGGGGACTTACAAAGTCTCCGTAAAGTCAGATATTCCATCCGTTAAAATATCCGTTGATCCGGAAGTGTTGAATTTGAAGGAGAGTGAGAAAAAAACATACGCGGTGACGTTTACGGCCTCGGGTCCATTGCCCCAGAGTCAGAATGGGTTTGGGCGTTTGGAATGGTCCGATGGAAAGCACGTGGTTGGAAGCCCAATAACATTTAGCTGGAAGTGAATGATAGGAAAAGCTAGGAGGAAGTTGATCAAATGTTCATCACTCACTCGAATAGGGGTGTGCTTGATTGGCTGATTATTGTATTTGAATTTGAAGAAGGAAATGTTGTAATTATCCAGCTGGAAATGAATGAAACAGGGACCTTGTGTCCGGTGGGTGTTTTTTCCCTTGGAAAAAGGTTTGATTTATGTACGCCATTTCTCTCACGGGACTGGTTTTTTTTTTATTATTATATAAATTAGTTTAATTTGTTTGAAAAAATAATTTATTTATTAACACATTTCTTGCGTAAAATATGTATAAGTTCAAACAATTTATGACCTAAGTTTATTTATAATAAATTGATTGTATATTTGTATTCTTTAATAATTCAAACGGGACAAAATAGGATGTTTCACACTTCATAATCACATTGACATGCCCCATTCTATTATCTCTTAACAATTTAATTTATCAATTTGTCGTTAGGTTGTACCATCATTTTCACTTATCCATTAAATGATTGCGATAGGACTTTATTTGATTTTTCTGTTCCTCTTATTTTAATTTTATTTGATTTTATCTCTGTGTGATTATTCATTTGCGAAACAATGTTAGGATCCTGTTCAATGAGACCATCGGATGTGTCTCGAACAAGTCATGCTCAAGGCCCATGATCAACGTTCCCCTGTGTCAGGTTATCGGTAACAAGAATCTTGTGTGCCAAACTCAGCAGCTCAGCTTACCACAAGGCTAACAAAAAGACAAGCTTAAATTGTATTATGACCAGAAACATCAGAATAAAAATGCTTTAATTAATTAAGAAGAAGCGCGCAATATTTATTTGAGTTAAGTATAGGTTAATTATCATGTGGATGGGATGGGAATCCTCTAAATTTGCCACGTGTTTACACAAATCTCTCATGGTGCGCCACGCATGTTAGACGTGGCTAAATAGATAGCCAATAACCAAAGAGGAAATCCCATATATACATTTTACGAGAAGAACTACGGAGCACGTGAAAATGGAGAAACAAGAGCAGAAGAAGGAAGAGGGGAAATCAGGGAAAGTAAGCCTTGAAGGGCTTCCACTGGAGGAGAGTCCGTACGTGAAATATAACGATCTGGAAGACTATAAGCGTCAAGGTTATGGCACTGAAGGCCATCTTCAACCAAAGGAAGGACGTGGAGCTGGTGCCACTGAAGCTCCTACTCTCTCTGGTGCTGCAGTTTCCTCTGAGGTTCAAATGAAAGCTACTGATGCCATTAATCGTCAAGGAGTCCCTTAGATTGATTTTATCATGAACAGTGTCTTCTTTGTGTATTAAGTAATTTTCTCTGCTTTATTACGTTAGGTTAGTAATTTTTTACATTTTACATTTTTGTAGATTCTTTTTTGTCGTCATTAGCTTTTACGTGTGTGTTCTGCATCTAAGATATTGTATTCGCTGTAATAACCTTTCTTGAAAAGAAAAAGGGGTGATTGGAAAGTCTTTTTCCGAAGTTTGAAAATCTTTGAGAATGGCCCTTTTGGCCCAGGTGATATTGTTGTGAAAGGTTACAAAGCCATGGAATAAATGAAATGATCATTAGATCTCTAACCACAGTTTTTGATGTTCAGGACCCAAAGAAACCATTTTGTGACAATGTTGGATATTTCCCAAATATGAAAAAACAGCAGTGGGATACAAAAATGCAAGCTTGTTTTGTCTCGACGCTTTATCTTGGAGAAAAATGAACACGTTCAGTTTGGACTTGAAGCTGGAATTCATCACAGAGAATTTAAAATGTAACTTCTTTTTGGTAAAATGTAGCTTTATTCTGGTTCGCTAGCTCTCATTTGAATTGGTTTATTGGGCGTAGGCCGCAGAGTAATTCTCGTGTCACATCCCAACTCCTCCACGGCTCACGTGATACTGGGCCCAAATGCCCAAGTTATTACACATTAATCCTTTTGGATCAACTTCAATTTCAGACCAACCTTCTTAACCGCTGTGTTGGGCCTTATGGAAAATCTCTCACCACGATTATTGGGTTTTTCTTCCCTCCCAGAAAATGCACCCACACTGATACGTCCATGCCTTCAATTTTCAAAAATTAAGGATAAATTTTTTATAAATTTTTAAAATTCAAGGACATGGATAAGGTAAGAATTTTACAATATTATGATTCATTAAAATGAAAATTCTTTACAATATTAAAGTTACAACATTATGTTAGCTAAGAAAAAAAAAACTTTGATGCATCGGAAAACAATGGATGAGTATCTATATTGTAAATATTTCATATTATTTTTATTATTTTTATTGAGTTTATAATATTTTTAAAGATTGAATAGTTTGTTGAAATTTTTAACTAAAATTTAATTATTTTGTTTCTGTGATCTAAAATTTTACAAATAATAAATAATTTAATATGAGTAACGTGAGAGATTAGGTATATATGAGATTCTTAATTTAAAATCCTTTGAAGATCTAGTAACAAATGAGACTTGAATTAGAAATGAAAGAATTTAAGTTGAGTTATTTTATCTTTTACTATTTTTAATATTAAATATTCATTAATTTTGGTATAATATATTCTTCTTTTAATACTCAATTTTTTAATCTTTAAGAAAAGAATATATTATATTTCATTTCATGTTTAAAATATATTCTTGTAGCAATATTAAAGAAAAATAAAATTTAAAATATTTTAAATTATTTTCATGTCTTATTGGTCTTAAGAAAAGATATAAAATATTATATTATTTTATATTTATGGCTGCATAAAGATATTAATTAAAATCAAGTTATTTCTAAAAATTTGTAATTCAATTCGAGAAGTGGATGTGATAATATATGTAGAATTTTGATACTTAATTTTATAGAATAAATGTCTTGTTTATATAAAATTTTGATATCATAAAACCTAAAATTAATGTGATATTAATAAAGATTTTGATATTCTATTATCAGAAGTAAATATGTAGTATTTAAAATATTTTTTCTAATTCTTGGAGTGAATGTAATGTGAGATAAAGAGTTTTAATTTAAATAAGGCCCAAATAAGTATTTCAATTTAAATTGTTATAATAATATATCTTACCATATGAAGTTGAAGAATGATGAAGAAAAATAATAAAATGAAAAAAAAATTGTTTATATATCTATCATACGTTGAGAAATCTTGTTAAAATTTGTGTTATCTCATATTATATGCAATATTTCTTATATTTTGATTTAATCAATATGCATTATGCAATAATTAAAATAAAGTTATAGTACACCAAAAGGTCACTTATCTGTTTGGCATAACTGGTTAGGTTATTCCAAATGAATAATGATGCAAAAAGTAGTTGGATTCACATAATTATTTATTGAGGAATAAAAAATTTCTTCAATCTAATGAATCTAGTGGATTACTTATTCTTAAAGCAAAGTAGTTATTATACTATCATTGGTTAAAAGTTGTGAAATCTTGTGTTTTTTGTACCATGTGGACCATGTAAATATGTATAATTTTATTATATGCAAATAGTAGATGATTACATATGTTGATTATCAATTTGCAATTTAGAGTTTGTGAAATTGCTTGCTTAAGGAATTTGACTAAGAGCATAATTTTCATATTATTCTATTAATATAATATGTTATAAAAAAATTGGTGATTTTACATTATGAATTTTTAATAGTTATTATATGTCAATTAGAATGTTGTTGAATATTCTAAAGCATGTTTATACATTAAATGATTTTGTAAATTCATTTATTTAGTGTCTCAAATTATTAGTTATATCATTGTTTAGAGAGAACAAGAATTCCTATTTCAATTTATGGGACATATTACTTTGCATGTAATCCATTTATACACATTAAGTTAATAAATTATAATTCCTCAAAATGTTTACATATAAAGAATTTTGAATTTATAATTTATTTTTTTATTAGTCCACTGTTATAAATATAGAAGATCTTGAAGAGAAGATGAGAATATACATTTATGTATGAATTGTATATTCTCAATATCAATGGGAGAAAATATACAACTATAAAAATAATACAATCATTTAAATCCTTACACAAAGTAATGTGAACCTGAAGTTTAAAATATGATTGATTTACAAAGTATAACAAATCAATTGTTAGTTATATCATTGACCTAAAGAAAAAATAAATGTTATATATCAACTGCAAATGCTTTAATCCGGATAGATGTCCTAGTTGAATAGTCTATCTATTATAGAACAAATAAGTTTAGAACATGCCATAAACATGATAAAACTATTAGTTCTAATAAACAAAATAGCCGTATTAGAGAATCAAATAGTTTTAAAGAGATTTGAGACATAATTAGTAACAAACTTCTAAAAGAAGTTCAGATATCTAAAATTTGTAAAAATAAAGAGATCTCAATTGATTATGCCTTTAATGCTAAATATAAAACCAAGAGGGAAGAAACACCTAGAAGGTGTGAAACTAATAAGGTACAAATATATTATTGTGCCAAGAAAACAAGAAAATTGAATTTATAAATATAAAGTATGATTTGTAGCATAAAGATTTTTACAAAGGTTGTCATTGATTATGAGAAATATATATTTGCATGTGGTGAACGTAATTTTTTTGCCAACATATCAAAACTTGATATGTGTGTAATAGATTTAGTTTCATATTATTACATGTGTGAAAAATTACAATGACATTTGTAAGAATATTCTTGAAGGAATTAAAATACCTAAAGCATACAATTTAAATTCTCAACAGATTTATTTAATTAAATTACAAAGATCTTTGTATGGATTAAAACAATCTGAACGAATGTGCTACAATTATCGTAGTGAATATTTGTTAAAAAAATGATATAAAAATAATCATATCTGCCCTTGTATTTTTATAAAGAAATATAAATATAAGTTTACTACAATTATTATATATGATAATTTGAACACTATAACTTTATAATGAGCTTCTAAAGATAGTAGAGTATTTTAAAAAAAAGTTTGAAATGAAAGATTTTGGAAAGATAAAAGTTTTGTCTTCGCCTGCAAATCAAGTATTTAAATGATGAAATATTTATTTATTAATCTAATTATATTAGAAAGGTCTCAAAACATTTTTACATAGATAAATCACATTCATTGAGTATCTAGTGGTTGTTTGAACACTTGATGCTAATAAAGATCATTTTCAACCTGATAATAATAACGAAGAACTCCTTAATCCTGAAGTACTATATCCTAATGCAATTGGTGCCCTAATATATCTTGCTAATAATAAACGTTTTAATGTAGCTTTCTTAGTAAGTCTATTAGCAAGATAAAGTTCTTCTCCAACTATAAAGCATTGGAGTGGAACATATATTTCATTATTTTCAAGGAACAAAAGATAATCTAGTGGATTAGTTCATTAAGACACTTCCTATTGCAACGTTTGAAAAGTTAGTTCATGATATTGGAATGCATCAACTCGGAGATATCAAATGATATTATTATGAAGGGAGAGGATACATACTATACTTTTTTTTTCCTTAACCAATGTTTTTCCCCACTAGGTTTTTCTGGTAAGGTTTTTAACGAGGTAGTATCCCATTGCATATTACAAAGAATAATATACTCTTTTTCCTTTCACTAAGTTTTTCCCACAAGATAAGGTTTTAACAAGATATATTTTTTATGTAACGTACATCAGAGAGGGAGTATTATAAACTATTATTATGGACATCTATATATAACTCCCAAGTCTTTTCACATTTCCTAAGGTGTACAATTCATCTATCTCCTTAAGTTCATCTCCCCATATTTATGTAAGTTCATCTGTTTAAGGTTTTTGTACATATGAACATGAGCTCATAAATAGAAGCTATGAAGTTTGTGCTATATAAGAGAAATCCTCTTATACTTTGTTAGTTCCTTCCTATATCTTTTACTTTTTAAGTTACACATTTTATAAAAATAAATATATTACATGTATAAAAATTCAATGCAATTAATCATTAATGGGTTTCAAATTTACAAAAATGTTAATTACAAATGGTTTTTTTAGATATATTAATGCAAATAACCAAGATTTCATTTAATACAAGGAAGTAAGCTTACAAGTCAATATTGTAAAGTATCTGATATTGTTGACAGTGAAATTTGTTAAGCCCAAATCTTAGTCAATCAGAACAGTTTTGTAATCCCCAAGCTGTAGTATGGTTGTGGAGATGCACGGAAGCAGTAAAAGCAAGTAGAAGGAAGAACAAGATGAACACCAGAGATTTTAATGTGGTTTGGCTAAAATCCTTTTTTTGGATTCCTACGTCCACGGATGATTTTATTTCTATAGTAAAAGTTTAGCATAGTTACAGTATGTATTTAGTAGGGGATCCCTATTGTATCTATTCTTCCCCCTTTTATAGAGGATGAAGGTTACAAATGTAATTTAATAAATTATAAATATGTTACATTCAGTAATAAATGTATTTGACAATTAGGACTTCTGCAAATCAGCTTCTGTAGGCTGCTTTTTACGTGGAGGCTCTTGTAAATTACTTTTTATAGATTGGCCCCACAAGCAGGATCTATGAGAGGGTATCTACTTTAAGTTCACCCATGGTGAACTTCTAGCTGGGTGAGATATTGCATCCCGTGAGCTGGGACTCCTATCCTAGGATCATTGCTGACCTTTGATCAGTGACATTGAACTCATATAATTCGGACTCACACAGGGTGATTTGTTAACCATGTGAGTCGGGGCTCGTTTCTAGTGAACTGGAACTACTACTCTAGCCTCGTCCTATGCCCCTGGGCTTGCAGCTAGCGAGCCAGTGCCTCTATCAAGCGACCTCAATTCTTGGATGACCTGTGTTACGCCCTAACCCATGGAACGTGACTAGTGTAGGAGGTTACCAATAGGAAACCTCCAATAATTCTGACAATGCAAATTATATGGAATATTCACATTTTTATAAATGCATATTTAAACATTCACATGACAATTCTACTAAAAATCTAGCAAAGCCTCTTCTATTTTTTGGATATTTGAGCACAAGGATTATATACACAAAATGGGCTACACATCTGTTACATCCTATATAATAACATAATAATATGCAGTGGCCCAGACTATACAATTTATATCCTACTGGGCATCCAATAATCATAAACATTACATGTAGATACAATCCTACCAATTGCCAAACTTTACACCACAATTATATCTTAAATCTCCGCAAGAAGTGTCTACCCAATCAATGAGCAGATCCAGGTCCAGGATAAGGTGAAGGGATCGTAGGTGTGTTCTCAGGCTCTGAAAAACATAAAAAGAGAGGAATGAGTTTCATAGAAACTCAATGAGTAAACAATCTTATGATCACCCCAAAAATCCCATTAAGAATCATGCTTGAAAGTATATATATAAATATAAATACATTACCATGAAGATATGCTTATCCATTCAAGAGGCATAGTCTCAAAATATATTCAAAAACTATAATTCAATAAGAAAATCAAGTAAATAAAATAAAAAAAATATCACGTTCAATAGCATAAAGGTAAGTATCTGAAGGATTTATCTGGTCCAAGAGGGAGAAAATTTCAAAATTTTTCAGAGAAGAAACCCAACTTGGCCGAACAAACCCATTCCAGGATCCGTTGGATTGAGGCTTCAATGTATCACATACATTAAATACAAAGTAAAAGAAAGCAAGACTAACCTTTAATTCAGCTCCAATCACAGCGAAAACATCTGAATCTTTCAGTCACCAAGCAACTCAAGTGTGTTGCCTCTACCGAAGATCCACGTTGGAGAAGATCTCAGATGGCCTCCTCAACTTCTCTACTTGTGCTAGCAAGTCTCTGGAAGCTGAAACGACTAAGATGGATGGCTGAAACTTGTCGAAACGCCGTCGGCGCCACCTTCCCTCTTTACCATTCAGACATGGCCGAACCTTGGAGAAACTCTTCTCCTCTTGCCGAAATACTTAGCCAAGCACAAAAGAAGATGATGAGAGCACACTGGAACTATTTCGGCCTTCCTCCTCCAGTCCGACGAATCGAATACAAGCAGAGGTGGAAGCTCTCTCTCGATCTCCTCCACACGGGCTTCACACCGAAGAAGCCAAGCCTCCACTCAGCAGAACCAATTTTGGCCAAGTCAAGTGAGGAAGAGGAACACCAAAATGGCATTGTTTTGGCCAGTTCCACTTAGGCCAAAACGGTGTCATTTCAATAGGCTGAAGGAAACTTTTTCCTTATTTGCAAAACAGCCCTTGAAGTTCCAATAAACTTCATTTTCGGCCCAAGCAATTTCACCAAATTACGATTTGGTCCCTGAACATCAAATATGTCCAAACTTTGGCCATATCATTCCCTGTTATGCGTGTGAC
>JANHAO010008133.1:0-19770 GCA_026873985.1 Saraca asoca | reverse complement strand
ATATGATCACAATATGCAATCTAAGATGAATATTCAACCTTTATTATCCAAATCCATAGATCGCTTAGTCATAGATGCAATAGAGTCCAATCAAATTGATTCTAGGGCACCTATATTCAACTAACAGTTTTATCTTAAAATGTTTTCAAGATTTTTTAAATTTCTTCTAAGGGCCTATATCATGGAATGTTTTGTTCTGTTTTTAAATTTCTTTCAGAGATTTTGTTTTGAAAATGGCTTCCAAGATCTTTATCTTGAATTGTTTTCTATTTCGAAAAAAAAAATTTCTTTAAGGAGTTTTTTCTGGAATATTTTTTTTGTCTATAGCTAATGGGATCTTTATCTTGGAATATTTAGTTTTTTTTTAAACTTCTTCTAAAGGCTTTATCCTAGAATATTATTTTTCAAAAAACAAATTCTAGAAGTTTCCTCTTGAAAGATTTTCTACTTCAAAAACTTATTCCTAGGATTTTTATCGTGAAATATTTTTTTTGAAAATAGTTTATGGGAGTCTTATCTTGAAAATAGTTTCTATTTATAAATCTTCTTCCAGGGGTTATATCTCAAAATATTTTATTTTCAAATAAATGCTCGAGAATTTTAGCATGAAATATTTTATATTTCAAAACTTCTTTCAAATAATTTGTCTTGAAATATTTTATTTTAAAAACAACTTTCTAAGAGTTTTAGTATGGAATATTTTATGTTTCAAAACATCTTTTTGAGATTTTGTCCTAAAATATTTTATTTTAAAAATAACTTCTAAGAATTTGGCCTAGAATATATATATATATATATATATATATATATTGGTTTCAAGATTTCTTCTAGAGATTTTATCCGAAAATATTTTTTGTTTCAAAATTTTTTCTAGGGATTTGGTTTTGTAATATTTTATTTTGAAATTAACTTCCTGGAGTTTTGACATGAAATATTTATTTTTGCTTTAAAACTTTTTACCTAGGATTTTGTCTTGGAATAGTTTTCATTTTAAAATTTCTTTCAGAGATTTTGTCCAGAAATATTTTATGTTTCAAAACTTCTTTCGAATATTTTATCCTAAATTATTTTATTTTGAAAACAACTTCTAAGAGTTTTAGTCTAAAATATTTTTTTTTCAAAACCTCTTCTAGGGATTTTGTTTTGAAATATTTTATTTTAAAAAATAACTTCTAGGAGTTTTAGTTGGAATATTTTTGATATTTTAAACCTTCTTGCAAAGATTTTGATATGGAATATTTTTCTTTATTCCAAAATTTCTTCTAGGGATATTTTCTTCAAATTTTTTTAATTTTGAAAAAAATTGTCAAGGGTTTTCGTATGGAATATTTCCTTTTTTTTTTTAAAACTTCTTTTAGGGATTTAAACCTAGAATATTTTTCTGTTTCAAAATTTCTTCTAAGGAATTTTTTTTAAATATTTTATTTTGAAAACAACTTCTAGGAGTTTTGGGTTGAAATATTTTTTTTTTGTTTCAAAATTTCTTCCAAAGATTTTGTCCTAAAATATATTTTTGTTTCAAAACTTCTTGTAGGTATTTTATCCTAGAATATTTTATTTTGAAAATAATTTTGAAAGATTTTGTCTTGGAATATTTTACTTTGAAAAGAACTTTCAGAAATTTTAAAGAAATGGTTTTTCTCTTTGAAGCTTTTTTTGTTAAAAAAAAAGTAAATTATTTTGAAAGAGTTTTCAACTAACATCTTTAAGAATTTTGACTTCCAATTTTTTTTTTTTAAAGCTTATCCTTCCAGATGATTTCTATTTCAAGTAGCTTTTTTTTTTCCTAGAATTTTTCCTCTACTTCTTTTTGAAGACTTTCATTCTTTCATTCTTTTTTTTTTTTTTGTAGGAATGGCTTTTGCAATTTGAAACATTAACAAGCTTCCATGAAAAGGTATTTACCTTTTAGCAAGTGAATTTTTGAATATAACAACCCTATGATGCAAAATTTTCATAACTTTAATATTCAAACCAAAATTTCTTTTATAATTATCATCCTATTTACTCCTTGGTTTGAAGGTAAACCATCCTTAGTGATATCCCATGAATATAAATTAAGGGCTTGTAATAAAATACTCAATTTTCCCTTGGAAACTTTAAAATAAGAACCATCAAAGAATGGAGGTTTAAAAATATCAACATATTCAAATTTTGAAGAATTTGAAATTTCAAAAATTTCTTTCAAAAAGGTGGATTCAATGGTTGCCATGGATCCTCTTAAGATGGTTAAGTCTTTTAAACAATAGTCCATAGCCTTAATATCAATTATAGGAGAAGACAAACCACACCAAGAAAGGATGAATTGGGCGTTTAGAAAACTTTCATAATTTTTAGTATTTTATTTGAAATTCTCTTGATTTTGGAAAGCCATGGGATGGTTTGAATCTAAACAAACGTAAGATAATTTGATGAAAATGTTTGCACACAAGAAAGAACAAATTAAAGTACTTGTGCAAAACAACTCATTTAAAAAAAACTAATATCTATGCAATATGATAAACAATAAAGCACAAAATACTCAACAAAGCTAAATAATAAAAAATAAAGCATCCCACAATCTCAATCATCAACAAAAGCAAAAATAGATATTATAATATTAATTGCTAGAAAATAAAGAAAGCAAGAATAAAGAGATTTAAATACAAGATTTATAGTGGTTTCCCCTTGAAAAGCAATCTTCAAAGCGTACATCCACTTCTAAACTTTTAACCAAGTTTGAATCCACTAAATATCAATCCTCTCCAAGTTTAAATGGGCTTAAGGAGAAGCCTTTATAGTAATTGGTCAACTACAATCGAAAAACCCTTTGAGAAGCTAAACCACTCACCCAAAAAGGGAAAACAAAGAGCTCAACCACTTTTTCTATCGTAGGTAAGGCTCATCCCAAAAAACCCATATGTGTATGAAAAGTTATGATAGAAATTGAAAGAACTCTAAAGTTCGTATTACAAATTGAAGCTTAAGAGATATGAACTTATTCAAATCTAGCTCAAATTGAAGAAATCAAGTAAAGAATTAATGCACAGATGAAAAAGAATGTTTACCTCTAACAAAATAGGGTTTTGATATGAGAAAATGTGTGAAATGTGTATTTATAGCAAGTGAGAATGACACACAGTAAAATGATCATTATTTCAAAATTTATCCCCTGTGATCAAGATCGCAATCATGATTAAGAATTCAAAATTTGAATTTTAATCATAATCACAATTAGAATCATGAAGATCCAATTTAAAGCATTCCTATTTGAATTAGAAAAACATAACATGGAACCTAATTCGAATCACATTGTTTTGCAAACTCTCTCACACCCTTACAATGCTTGTAATCAGAATCATAAAAATATAGTGTAAATATCAATTCAAATCACAAGATTTTAGAAACTCTCTAGCACTTGCCTATTGTTATGATCATGATTGTGAATGTAGAGCAAAAGTGCCAATTTGAATCGCTAGGCTAGATTTTGAAATTCAAACTTTTTAATCTCATTTCAAAATTATTTAAAATCATGTCAAAGCTTATATTTCAATCCAAAAGTGTATTTCCTAGTTTAAACAATTTGATAACTCATGTAAAAACATCTTTGAATATTTTTGTTAAAAATATCCTAAAAGTTTTATAAGCAAAATCTTGAGGAAAACCTTCCCAAAGTAATTAAAAAAAAAAAAGGAGCTAAATTTAAATAATTAAATACTTTTAAATTTTAACTAAAGCAAGACATAAACAAAGATTTCATCAATTGAAATTAAGGCTAGTTAAGAAAACATAACCAAGCAAACTAAGAATTTGGAAAACAATAGTCAGCTCTAAATCATGAAAATTCTATATAAGAAAAAAGTTTAAGCCTAAAAGGAAAGACTATATCCAATAAAGATCTAAGGTTTCCTAGAAACATCCAAGCATCCAAAGCTTCAATCTTCTAATTCTTTAAAACATGAAACATCTTTTCTTTTTTGAGTTTCTTCTAGAGAGGAGCATGACAAGAATTACCAATACCTGACTCCAATGCTCACACTCTATTTTTTTGACAATCCTATAAAATAAACATAAACTTTGTAATTCATAAAGTTAGTCTAATCTAGTTTATCATAATGCATAATTTAAATATATAACTAAAACAAATTAGTAAAAGAGCTTGCATTATAATATTGTCATTTATATTCATTAACCATAACATAGCATGCTTATCAACATTTGTAAAAGATATAACACTAAGCACATTGTATATGATATAACATATGGGTATGCATTACCATTTGAACATATATATTCATCATTTGTCATTTGTCATCATTAAAACTAATCATGTAGTGCCTTGGGGCTAACACCTTGGTTGCCAATTCCTTGTAGGAACGTGGCATGTTTCCTTTAAGACTGTAAAGCAATCCCCAATGCATGCCTTGAATACACATATTGATGGAGGATACTTTGCTAATTGGTTCTTTGCAATCTAAGATAAAATTTCTCCATTATTCAATGTAATCGATGACAAGCTCATTTTTCCTTTTTTTTTTTCATTGTAGAGAATTCTACAAGATTGGCTGTATGATGGGTGCTATAGAAGCATATAAGGAATTTCGATCCTGACTGGTCCTAAGTATCTACCAAAACTACTACAGGATCAGTGTACCAATCAAAGGTGAAACCTTTAAAGGATCAGATGAATTGCTTTACCATCATCCTTATAAGTTCCAACATTGTTGCATGTTTTAATGAAATAAGCAACATATTGCCTTGAATTTCCTTTTCTATTAAATTGTTGAAATTTTGAAGGTTAGTAACTCAATGGCATACATATCTCATCAATCCTCCAAGAATATGGTTTCACATAAACCAAAGAGCATATTGGGCTTGGATTATATTTGTAATTATATGTTAGAGTTGTTGGACAAACAATAAACCCACAAAGATTTTGTTAGAAGCTTAAAAGGCATCTTGAATAGCCTTTCAATTTTATTGCTCTTTCTTTTGTTTTTATTCCAAGGATTCTGGCTCATTCCTCTTAGGAGGAGTTTTATGTCCCATGGAGCTAAAAGAGTCTCCCCTAGAAGTAACTTGTTGCATCAATTAAGTTAAAAGAGCCTCAATTTGCTTGTTTTTTTTTATTGATAGACTTTGTTAATTTTTCAATGGTTTGATCCATTTCTTGGAAACAACTATCCCCAAACTCAATTTCTATGGTCAAGATTGACGTGAAATTTTCTGATTCATCAAAGGTGTAATAAGCCAACCTCCAATTTGAAGACTTGAAAGCAATTTATAACTTAGCACTTGAGTTTGGTGTTGATAACAACATGTTACTTTCCACCCTTATGGTTGAAGCACAATGATTATTAGTTGTCCTTTTGAAAGCAGCAAGCTTTTTTTTTTTCAACGATGGAAAAAATTTGCCAAAGGAGCCACTAGTGTAGTTTTTCTAGCCTTGGTTTTAGATTTGATAGCAAATAAAGCTCTACCTTTAGTATTGGCTAGATTTTCTACGAGCACACACATGTCTTCCATGTTTTCCATGGCCAAAATTTTGCATTTTTGTTTTACATTTGAATTTTAGATTTTTTTATTTAGGGTTTAACATTTCTTTTTGACAAGAAAGATGAGAGGAAGAGAGTGTCTTGTTGAGCATGTCAGAAACTTGTACACTCAAATTTTATATATTAAATTAAACAAATATATGGTAAATAAATTACAACTTAATTCCTTAATTTGTAGATTTTATCAAAGGCAAGGGCCTTTGAGCTTGATTTCTTCTTTCAACTTGAACTTAGGTTTTCTTCCTGATTTGATAAAAAGAGAGCCTTTGTGCTAGAACTCTACTTCAACGGGAGTCTTGAAGTCACCATCTTCAAGGCTTCACTTAATTTCTTGAAATTTTTAACTCTTGAAAGCACTTTTGGCTATAGAAGCTTTTATTCTTGATTTATTAAAGAATAAAGTTTTGTGCTTGATTTCTTGAAGTCTTAAGCTCCTAGAAGCACTTTTGAATATAAAAGCTTTTATTCCTGATTTATTGAAGAATAAAAGGCTTATGCTTGATTTCTTGAAGCCTAGATGACTTTTGCTTGGAAGGCTTTCATCCTGAAAAAATTGCACCTGAAAGGCTTTCTACTAGTCTTTTCAAGGCACTTTTTTATTTCTCCCTTTTCTTTTTCTTTTTTTCCTAGAAGACTTGAAGATTTCTTTGATGGAAGCACTTGAGATTTTATCTTATTGGTTATAGAAGTTTTGTATATTATGTGGTTTTCCCCCTTGTTTAAGAGTTAAGGACTCTTTTGTTTGAAACACTTGAGATTTTATCTCATTGGCTGCAGAACATTTCGTCTTATCCCTTGAAGATTTGACGACTATTATGTGAGAAAGAATTTGAGAGTTTTCTCCTTTTTCTTACATAGTTTTATATCTCTAATCTTGTCTTGAAAGGGATAGAAGATGTAAAAACTACTCTGTAAGAAAACATTTAAGAGTTTTCTCTCTTTGTTTATAGCAATTTATGTCTTTTATCTTCTTAGAGGGAATTGAAGATTTAAAGACTTTTCTATAAGAAGCATCTCTCTTTGCCCTCTTTGGTGATTGGAAGGTCCTTTCTCCACCTCTCCTTCATTTGTGAATCCCCTGGTCTATTTATAGATTTGAGGGGAAGGTACTTAACTTAATGGTTCAAGTCAAATCCTTAAATTTTGAATGGGTTGACCCAATTTGTGTGAGTTTTGACTTATATTTCTAGAAATAAATTGAAAGACTTTGCACAATATATTTTATATCAGTCCAAATGCAAAAATAATTTTTTTATGTCTATAAACATAATTGTTACAAGGTATCTGCTGAATTGTTTTAAATGTTTTTTAATTTTTCAGAATACTCCTACTTAATATAGGCTAATCATTGGTGGAACTTATATATGAACTCCATTTTCTAATCCAATGTGGCCATTATCAGTGTGGTCGGTTAGTTCTCATTTACGAATCTTAATTTATTCTATAGTAAAATAATTGGTGTAATAGTTATTTTTATGAGTACATGTTCTTGCTGCACTTATAATTCTTTACATGTCTTCAATGTGTATTCCTCAGGTCGAAAGTGAGTATGGAGATGTTGTTAAGGTCTCCTCATCAAAGGAAATTGTGCTAGTATTCTAGGACTGCGTAAGTTTGTCCTACTATCATTAATTTTAGTTTAAATTTTTACTATGACTTTTCATTTTATATTTTGGGTTTTATAAGTATCAGTAAATTCATTGGGTTATTTTATTTGTATCTCTTCAAAAGGTTGAGCCATTTTTTCGCGTGTATATTGTAGAGACAACGGAGACAATCATATGTTCATGTTGCCCTTCTAAACCCTAATCATGGTGGGGTAAATCACGTTTTGTTGTTGATTTTATAGTTATTGATATAAACATTTTGTGATAGAAATAGTATATTCGTCTGTTACTTATTTTAAATATTTAATAATATAAAATAGAGTTGCATCATGAAAATATGCATGGTTTAAAAAATGTTCATCATAAATATAAAAATCAAAATTTGTAAATAAACTTTTTGTTTTTATTATTAATGTAATATAAATGTTGTGCATAAATATTTAATTAGAGCATTAGAAATTTTAATTCAGATTGATATAAAATATAATTTTTAATATTTCTTTAAAACAAAGAAAGGTGCTATAAATTATTATTTCAAACTTATTCTTTAAAACAAAGAAGAAAACTTACAATAAGGGAGTCTTTGTAATATTAAATGCTTAACAAAAATTGAGCCATATATGTTATGTATATAAGGAGCCTCTCCGACAAAACTTTATTAGTGCATTTACAATGGTTATTAAGTCATATTTGCACTAATTAAAAAAAAAAAGATTTAGATGTGACCTAAATAATGGTTTTACTAAAACTACCAGAATGTAACCTTTTTATAGTGTAGGCAATCATGTGAGATTTGTGATATAGGAATTTGTTGTATGTGAAAATCGGTTTGACCTGAGAAGGCCTGCGAGCAGTTCGAGAACAGCGAAGGGACCAGCTTGAAGAGCATCTAGATCGCCCCATTGTCAGGACACATCACAATGCGACCTCGCCAACTAGAGCTTGCGTGCGAGGGAGCGAGCTCAGCCTCTCCACTCTGAAGAATGGATGTGCCTATAGACTAAACGACTTAGCTAGTTAAGTGCGACCAGTGACTTGAGAGGTTGCCAGATAGAAGACCAAGTCCTACTCTGCCCCAATGGACAAATGGGGCCTACTTGCAGAAGACAATCACAGTAGTCGAAAAGGGAGATTTAATCTGTATGTCCTGTCTTGTATATTAAATATTGATGTAATAGATTTACTGCAAATGTAATTACTATTGTAACCTCCTTTCCTCTATAAATATGAGGGAGGAGCCTTCTATAAAAGGGACCTGAGAGCAAAGCTAGAAACTCTACGGGGAGATTAAGAGAGAATTTGAGCGTCGCTTCTTTGTAGAAACACCATGACAATAACACGCTACCGTAAACGTAGGGTCTAGCAATATCTGGATTTGGCCGAACCACGTTAAACCTTGTGTCTTCCTCTACTCTTCCTTTCTTCTTCATTGTTCTTGTTATTTTCACTGCATTTGAACTGGAAAAAGGTTAGAGATCCCGAAGAACACCCCCGTTGGCCAGAGTTTGGACCATTACCAAAATTTGACATCAACATTTTGGCACCGTTTGTGGGGATCTCACCTATTCTGGTTCATTTCCTGCATAATGGCCAAGGAAAAAGCTGCTACAGCCTTAAATGCCCAACCCTATCCACCATCCACCAGATGGTCATGTCTTAACAATAGATTCTTCCAGTGCTCCAGTCATCGGCACAACCACTGGTGTCCCTCCAGCCATCTCTATCCCACCAACCACCACTTTTAATGGTACTGACAAAGTACAAACCTGGCTTTAGTGCCAGGAGAAGCTTGAACATATGATAGGAGAATTGGCTAAGGTAGTCACACTGTTAGCACAAGGTGTGCAGAAACAAGCTGAAGCCTCAATGCCTGAGAATGTTCTCCAGCAGCAGCAAACTCAGTGTCTAGACAACCCAAACCAGACTAATTCTCTGGCTTGTTGCTCACGAGAGCGGACCCTTGGTCGTGACCCTTGCAATGATGAGGGTCAAAGGACCTAACAATCATCTAATTAGCACTCTAAGGCACGAGATCCATTGGTTGGAGAGTTATTTCAGAAAATAACTCAGTTAGAGGAATGCCTCCGAGCCCCAGGTGACCGAGCTCGCTATGAGGAGCGGTCACCATTCTCTGAAGAGATCGAAGCCTGAACTTTCCCTCGCAAGCTCAAGCTCCCCTTGATCCTGTTGTATAATGGGGATTCTAATCCTTATGATCATTTTGACGCAATCAATGTTCATATGGATTTACAAACAGTGGACCCATTGATCAAATGTCAGGTGTTTCCGGCCACATAGGGAGGTGTACCCTGAACTTGGTTTAGAAGCCTCCCAACTCGCTTAATTGGCAATTGGAAAGATTGCTAACAAAAATTTATTAGCCAGTACTGAGCTTTGAAGAAACAACTGGTGCCCCCTTACCACTTCACTATGGTCTTTCAGCACAAACATGAGTCACTAAAAGAGTACATTGCTAGATTTAGGCTCAAGGCAAATTCAGTGAAGAACCCATGTGAAGAAACCATGCTAGCCACCATCTCTGTGGGACTCCACAAAGATGGAAAGTTGTACAAAAGTTTGTACAAGTCCCCAGTCAAGGATCTCACTGAATTCTATGAGCGAGCTACCAAGCAAATTAAATGGAAAAAGACCTTCGGCTCAAAAAAGTCTGACAAGAAGGATGAAAAAGCCAGCTCCTCTCGTAGCAAGAGGAGGAGCGATGTGGATCACAGTGATCACTCCGTTAGGCAGATGACAAAGAAGTCCTGAAGGTCCAAGGGTGAGCGGCCCCAGCATTCGGACCATCTCAAGCAATACAGCGTCCTATCAGACTCCCAAGATAGGATCTTCATGATAAAGAGAGACAGGGAAGATTTTGGGGTGCCCCCGCCTTCTAGGATTCCTTTCAAGCGGAGGAGCTATGAAGAATTCTGTGCCTATCACAATGAGGCCGATCATGGTACTTCGAATTGTCGAGCTCTTAGAGAGGCAATTGGGGATCTGATCAGAAGGGGATGTCTAGGGGAATATGTGATGCAACCTTCGAAGTGGCAACCTCAATTTTCTCAACGAAATACTGGCCAAAGGCCAGGGGGCTTCGTCTAAATCATACATTGATGATGTGTTGCAAAATTCAAATGAATGTAAATATTTTCCTTTCTCTTTGTCATAGGTATAATGCTGATTGGCTTGACACCATTGTCTCTCTTTCTACCCTACCTTTGTTGCTTTTAAGTATCCATAGCTTGCATACAGCTGAATCCCACCAATTGTCATAAGAAGCCTAATGCCAACCACGACACCTAATTCAGTTGAGACCCCCCGAAGCTCATTCTGGAGAAGAATTGATGATCGCTTAACCAACATGGCTGCATGCTCGCTAAGGCAATGGTGTTGAGCCAATCAACATTATACCTTTGACAAAATTCAAATGGATGTAAATATTATCCTTTCTCTTTGTCAAAGGTATAATGCTAATTGGCTCGACACCATTGTCTCTCTTTCTTCCCTGCCTTTCTTACTTTTAAGTATCCGCAGCTTGCATGTGGTTGAATCCCACCAATTATCATAAGAAGCCTAATGCCAACCATGACACCTAATCTAGTTGAGACCCCCCAAAGCTCATTCTGGAGAAGAATTGACAATCGCTTAACCAACGTGGCTACGTACTCACTAAAGCTTGGAAACGCTTAAAATAAACTCGTTTAACCAGCATGGCTGCGTGCTCGTTGAGGCATGGAGATGCTGAAAACAAACTCACTTAACTACTGTGGCTACGTGCTCATTGAGGTATGGAGATATTTAAAATAAACACGCTTAACCAGCATGGTTGCATGCTCACTAAGGCATGGAAACACTCAAAACAAACTCACTTAACCAGCGTGGCTATGTGCTCGTTGCTTAACCAGTGTGGCTGCGTACTCGCTGAGGCGTGAAGACACTTAAAATAAATTCACTTAACCAGCATGGCTGCATGCTCGCTGAGGTGTGGAGACGCTCAAAACAAACTCATTTAACCATCATGGCTGCGTGCTCACTGAGGCGTGGAAATGCTCAAAACAAACTCACTTAACCAGTGTGGCTACATGCTCACTGAGGTGCAGAGGTACTCTTAAACACTTAACGCTAGCATGATTTCATGATCACTGAAGCATAAAGAATTAACGAAATGATTATTTGCCTGAGATGATGGGATCGTTCCATTTTGTAGCTCGCATGCGACCAACTATTTATAGCTTTCATGTGAACTTATCTTATTATTATCGTGTAAATTGATCAAACCAAGATATTTACATGAGAGATAAGAATAACAAGCAGAAATTCTAGAGAGAACTTTTATTCATTAAAAGACCTCAATGAGGCATATGTACATCAAAAAGCTATGGATATAGACTAAGTAAAATACAAAAGGGAAAACCTATGACTAAGAAGAGGGACTGGCTAAGGAGGACCAAACCCTTGCCAGCTAGAGCCCCCAAATTGCTCCGAGCGTCTAAAGACCCTCTCACTGAAGCTTCTTCAAATGGCAGACTCCTCTTCAATAACCCTTACCAATGGAGAGGGAATGAGCATTACCGCTCCTCATTTCTTTAGCCTTCGGCTCCTCTTCTGGTTCATGAAGGAAACGCATCGAGAAGTTTCAGGAGCTTGGCTGGCCGAACAACTACCTCACGACAGAGTCGAAAGGATGTAGTCTAAGATCCATATGAGATCTCTCCATGTTAGCGGGGAAGTCAAGCCTTCTGAACCATTTATGCAACAAATCATACACATCTCTGTGGAAAGACAGAATGCCAGAAGTAGAGGTGGTTTATTGAGGAACTCCATGATTTGCTTAGTGTTGTGATGAAAAGGATTGCCTTTCCCTTATATAGAGCCAAGGCTGGCTCTATCGAAGGATCCAGCTCTCTTTCCCCTAACTGTCACCATTAATGGCCTCGAAAAAGGCTAAGTTTGACTCAGCAATAACCACCAAACATGTGCCATGAGAAGCACGGCCTAGTACAAATGAAATGATAGTCTCGAGAAAAGGCTGACGGTTCAAAAATTGGAGAGTTTTAACTCCCAGCCCACAGAGCGAGCTGCGAATTGGGGGGCTCATGTTATATGTGAAAATCAGTTTGACCTAAAAAGGCGTACGAGGAGTTCGAGAGCAGTGAAAGGACTAGCTCGAAGACCATCCAGATCACCCCATGGTCAGGACACATCACGAAGCGACCTAGCCAATTGGATCTCACGCACGAGGGAGCGAGCTCGGCCTCTTCACTCCAAAGAATGGACATGCCTATAGACTAAATGACCTAGCCAGTTAAGTGTGACCAGTGACTTGAGAGCTCACCAGAAAGAAGACCAAGTCATACTTTACCCCAACGGACAAATGGGGTCTACTTGCATAAGACAATCTGTAGTAGCTGGAAAGGGAGATTTAATCTGTATGTCCTGTCTTATATATTAAATATTGATGTAATAGATTTACTACATATGTAATTATTATTGTAACCTCCTCTCCTCTATAAATATGAGGGAGGAGCTTTCTGTAAAGGTGGACCCGAGAGCAAAGCCAGAAACTCTGTGGGGAGATTAAGAGAGAACTTGAGCATCGCTTCTTTGTAGAAACACCATGACAATAACACACTACCGTGAATGTAGGGTCCAACAATATCTAGATTTGGCTGAACCACGTTAAACCTTGTGTCTTCCTCTACTCTTTCTTTCTTTTTCCCTGTTCTTGTTATTTTCACTACATTTGAACTGGAAAAAGGTCAGAGATCCTGAAGAACACCCCCGTTGGCCAGAGTTTGGACCATTACCAAAATCTGACGTCAATATTTTGGCACCGTTTGTAGGGATCTCACTTATTCTGGTTCATTTCCTGCTACAATGGCCAAGGAAAAAGTTGCCAGAGCCTCAAATGCCTAACCCTATCCACCATCCATCGGATGGTCATGTCTCAACAATAGATTCTTCCATGGCTCCAATTATCGGCACAACTGCTAGTGTCCCTCCAGCCAGCTCTATCCCACCAACCACCACTGTTAATGGTACTGACGAAGTATAAAACTGGCTTCAGTGCCAGGAGAAGCTTGAACATATGATGGGAGAATTGGTTAAGGCAGTCACACTATTAGCACAAGGAGTGCAGAAACAAGTCGAAGCCTTAATGCCTGAGAATGTTCTCTAACAGCAGCAAACTCAGCGTCTAGACAACCCGAACCAGACCAATTCTTCGACTTATTACTCACAAGAGCGGACCCTTGGTCGTGACCCCTACGATGATGAAGGTCAAAGGACCCAACAATCATCTAGTTAGCACTCTAAGGCACGAGATCCATTGGTTGGAGAGTTGTTTCAAAAAATAACTCAATTAGAGGAATGCCTCCGAGCCCCAAGTGACCAAGCTCGCTATGAGGAGCGGTCACCATTCTCTGAAAAGATCGAAGCCTGAACTCTCCCTCGCAAGCTCAAGGTCCCCTCAATCCTGTTGTATAATGGGTATTCTGATCCTTATGATCATTTTTATGCATTTAATGTCCAGATGGATTTACAAACAGTGGACCCATTGATCAAATGTCAGGTGTTTCCGGCCACATAGGGAGGTGTACCCCGAACTTAGTTTTGAAGCCTCCTAACTCGCTTAATTGGCAGTTGGGAAGACTGCCAACAAAAATTTATTAGCCAGTACTGAGCTTTGAAGAAACAACTGGTGCCCCCTTACCACCTCACTATGGCCTTTCAGCACAAACACGAGTCGCTGAAAGAGTACATCGCTAGATTTAGGCGCAAGGCAAATTCGATGGAGAACCCATGTGAAGAAACAATGCTAGCCACCATTTCTGTGGGACTCCGCAAAGATGGAAAGTTATACAAAAGTTTGTACAAGTCCCCGATCAAGGATTTCACTAATTCTATGAGCGAGCTACCAAGCAAATTAAATGGGAAGAGACCTTCAGCTTGAAAAAGTCTGACAAGAAGGATGAAAAAGCCAGCTCCTCTCGTAGCAAGAGGAGGAGCAATGTGGATCATGGTGATCACTTCACTGGGCAGGCGGCAAAGAAGTCCTGAAGGTCCAAGGGTGAGCGGCCCCAGCATTCAGACCATCTCTAGCAATATAGCATCCTATCAGACGCCCAAGATACGATCTTCATGATAGAGAGAGACATGGAAGATTTTGGGGTGCCCCCGCCCTCTAGGATTCCTTTCAAGCGGAGGAACTATGAAAAATTCTACGCCTATCACAACGAGGCTGGTCATGGTACTTCGAATTGTTGAGCTCTCAAAGAGGCAATTGAGGACCTGATTAGAAGGGGACGTCTAGAGTAATATGTGATGCAACCCTCGAAGTGGCAACCTCAATTTTCTCAGTGAAATACTGGCCAAGGGCTAGAGGGCTCCGTCCGAATCATACATTGATGATGTATTGCAAAATTCAAATGAATGTAAACATTATCCTTTTTCTTTGTCAAAGGTATAATGCTGATTGGCTCGACACCATTGTCTCTCTTTCTACCCTGCCTTTGTTGCTTTTAAGTATCCGTAGCTTGCATATGGCTGAATCCCACCAATTGTCATAAGAAGCCTAATGCCAACCGCGACACCTAATTCGGTTGAGACCCCCCGAAGCTCATTTTGGAGAAGAATTAATGATCGCTTAACCAGCATGGCTGCGTGCTCGTTGAGGCAATGGTGTTGAGCCAATCAGCATTATACCTTTGACAAAATTCAAATGAATGTAAATATTATCCTTTCTCTTTGTCAAAGGTATAATGCTAATTGGCTTGACACCATTGTCTCTCTTTCTGCCCTACCTTTGTTGCTTTTAAGTATCTACAGCTTGCATGCAGTTGAATCCCACCAATTCTCATAAGAAGCCCAATGCCAACCATGACATCTAATCTAGTTGAGGCCCTCCAAAGCTCATTCTGGAGAAGAATTGACAATCGCTTAACCAACGTGGCTGCGTACTCACTAAGGCTTGGGGACGCTCAAAATAAAATCGTTTAACCAGCATGGCTGCGTGCTCGTTGAGGCATGGAGACACTCAAAACAAACTCACTTAACCAGCATGGCTACGTGCGCATTGAGGTATAGAGACACTTAAAATAAACTCGCTTAACCAGCATGGCTGCATGCTCACTAAGGCATGGAGACACTTAAAACAAACTCACTTAACCAGTGTGGCTATGTGCTCATTGCTTAACCAGCGTGGCTATGTGCTCACTGAGGCATGAAGATGCTTAAAATAAACTCGCTTAACCAGCATGGCTGCATGCTCGCTGAGGCGTGGAGATGCTCAAAACAAACTCTCTTAACCATCGTGGCTACGTGCTCATTAAGGCGTGGAGACGCTAAAAACAAACTCACTTAACCAGTGTGGCTACGTGCTCACTGAGGTGTAGAGGTACTCTTAAACGCTTAACGCTAGCATGATTTCGCGATCGATGAAGCATAAAGAATTAACGAAATGATTATTTTCCTGAGGCGATGGGATTGTTTCATTTTGTAGCTCGCATGCGACCAACTATTCATAGCTTTCATGCGAACTTATCTTATTATTATCGTGCAGATTGATCAAACCAAGATATTTACATTTGAGACAAGAATAACAAGCAGAAATTCTAAAGAGAACTTTTATTCATTAAAAGACCTCAACGAGGCAGATGTACATCAGAAAGCTATTGATACAGACTAAGTAAAATACAAAAGGGAAAACCTATGACTAAGAAGAGGGACTAGCCAAGGAGGACCAAACCCTTGCCAACTAGAGCCCCCAAATTGCTCTGAGCGTCCGAAGACCCTCTCACTGAAGCTTCTTCAAATGGTAGACTCCTCTTCAATAACCCTCACCATTGAGCATTACTGGTCCTCATTTCTCCAGCTTCCAGCTCCTCTTCTGGTTTATGAAGGAAATGCATCGAGAAGTGTTAGGAGCTTGGCTGGCCTAACAACTGCCTAATGGCAGAGCCAAAAGGACACAGTTTAAGATCCATATGAGATCTCTCCATGTTAGCGGGGAAGTCAAGCCTTCCGAACCATTTATGTAGCAAACCATACACACCTTTGTGGAAGGATAGAACGCCAGAAGTAGAGGTGGTTTATTGGGGAACTCCATGATTTTCTTAGTGTTGTGATGAAAAGGATTGCCTTTCCCTTATATAGAGCCAGGGGCGGCTCTATCGAAGGATCCAGCTCTCTTTCCCCTAACAGTCACCATTAATGGCCTCGAAAAAGGCTAAGTTTGACTCAGCAACAACCACCGGACGCATGCCATGAGAAGCATGGCCTAGTACAGATGAAATGATAGTCTCGGGAAAAGGCTGATGGTTCAAAAATTGGAGAGTTTTAACTCCCAGCACCGTAGAGTGAGCTGCGAGTTGGGGGGCTCGTGTTATATATGAAAATTGGTTTGAATTGAGAAGGCCTACGAGCAGTTCAAGAGTAGTGAAAGGACCAGCTCGAAGAGTGTCCAGATCGCCCCATTGTCAGGACACATCACGAAGCGGCCTAGCCTATTAGAGCTCATGCGCGAGGGAGCGAGTTCGGCCTCTTCACTCCAAAGAATGGACATGCCTATAGAATAAATAGCCTAGCCAATTAAGTGCGACTAGTGACTTGAAAGCTCACCAAACAGAAGACTAAGTCCTAATCTATCCCAACAGACAAATGGGGTCTACTTGCATAAGACAGTCTGCAGTAGCCGGAAAGGGAGATTTAATCTGTATGTCCTATCTTATACATTAAATATTGATGTAATAGATTTACTGCATATGTAATTACTATTGTAACCTCCTCTCCTCTATAAATATAAGGGAGGAGCTTTCTGTAAAGGGGGACCCGAGAGCAAAGCCAAAAACTCTGTGGGGAGATTAAGATAGAACTTGAGCATTTCTTCTTTGTAGAAAGACCATGACAATAACACGCTACCGTTGACGTAAGGTCCAGTAATATCTGGATTTGGCTGAACCACATTAAACCTTGTGTCTTCCTCTACTCTTCCCTTCTTCTTTGTTGTTCTTGTTATTTTCCCTACATTTGAATCGGAAAAAGGTCAGAGATCCTGAAGAACACCCCTGTTGGCCAGAGTTTGGACCATTACCAAAATCTGACGTCAACAGAATCTTTTTCCTAATGATAAAATATACACTAATATACTATTTTCATTCTCTTATTTCCCCATCCTCACCCACCCTCTATCACAAAAAAAAGTTAAATTTCATTTTGACTTTATTTCGAGATTCACTTTCTATTAGAGGATGTGCTAAATTTTTATTTAATTTGGATGTAGATTATAATATAAATATTATACAGGAAAATATTCCTAAAATTTAGATTTCTTTCATCAATTGACTTGCAAAAAAAATTCCAGACACGAGGAAAAAAAATTTAGAGAGAAAAGAATGGGGGATAGATGTACTTTTTTTTTCTGCTTACAACATTTGCATTATATTAAAAAATTTGTGGTTGATTGATTAATCATAGTGAAATTTTATCAACTCAGGATGAGTTTAGGAGCTTCAAAAGCATAAGAGAGAGAGTTTCAAATGATCAAAAAGTGAATTCCTTGTGGCTTTCTGACTTTCAGGATAATTTGTCACTTAGGAGTCTCAGAGAAAAGGAAGGAAGGAGAAGGGAATATCAAACCAAGTTGTTGAGCTATATGACTTGGTGAAAGGCTCATTGCTTCTCATTATATGTCCGCGTCTGTCATCATTGTTCTGGTGGAAAATTTTCCTATGCAAACTGCCATTTTTTAATGAATAATATATATTAAATGGAATAAATGTCACAACAACTAATTATTATAGGTTAATTAATTATGTGATTTAATTATTGGATCTGTAATGACACTTAGGCCGTCTTGATGGACTTTAGTGGTGTGAGTCATCTTACTGGATTATGATGATGGGTTAATTAGCCTAGTAGGGTTACAATAAGACAAGTCCCTATTTATATCCTAGCAGAGCTATAGTTGCCCCATTAAGACTTTAGATACAATTTTTCTTCTCCCTTTTCTCTACTAGGATTATAAGGAATGAACTTATTAACAAGATCTCAAATAGGATACAAGTTGCTAAGAGTGTTTTGTTATCATGGATTCTCATATAATATTAAGTATGATTTCATTACGATTAACTAAATTTATATGCACAGATTGCATTGTAACATGATTTAATAAATTTGTTGATTTGGCCGTTATATTAATATACTAATTTAAATTAACAATTGGTATCAAAGCCAAAAAAAAATTCTCATGTTACAAAGGGTCAAATTTATGCAAATTTATTTTTTTATAATCCTTATAATGTAAAATTATTATGGATTTGAGAACATGAGATTCATTTATCACGTGCTCTCTCTAATTACAAGTACAGTTGGTAAGAGTTTATATTTTTCTTACTATTGGTTGGAGAAAATCTCAGTAGTTTCAATATAAATCCCTATAAAGTGTGTAACTTGAGATTTGAACTTGGAATCTCCAATTTAGTAACAACAAGCCGCACCATTTCGAAAAGTGATATAGATTCTAAATTATTTGGATCTGATTAAGTTATGTCTATAATATTTTACCAAATTTTATTTTGGATTGATTACATCGTCAATCTCCACTTTTTGATGTAGTTTTAATACATATTTTTTCAGGAATAAAATTATTTTAATTATTTTTTGTCCAATTTATTTGATTATCAATTTGATATTATTTTGGTCTAGAAATTTTTCCATGTGATTTCTACATATTACCCTATTTTCTAAAATTTTTCTAGAATTTTTTTGCCACTGTCTTGTAATTATTTGAATTTTGTATGTTAATATGCATAGAATTATGGTTATGTAGAGATCGTATTACTTATGTTATTAGGGCATGAAATTTTATTATATGATTCTTGTATATTATATTATTATGTGTAATTTTTTATGAGCTGATTTGATGATGTTTGCACATTTAAATACTTTTTGAATCATTGTGTGCAAATTTGTGAAATTATGTAAGAATCAGATTTAAGCTCGTATTATGTCATGAAATTTTGTGCAATTATGTACTCACCTATTGTGAGACTAACTGCATGAAATCACATGAAATTTCAGAAAATAGGGTAATATGTAGTACAAATTATGACAAAAAGCCTTTATTGTTCCTCATGGCTAGAGTCATGTTTGACTGGATCAAAGCATAACCTTCCATGTAAAAGACATCCCTCAATCTCAAGTCAAAGGATCAGTCATACGATCACCACTAGAGATTAACTGATGACGTAACTCCATACAGTATCTCCAAGCAGGTCAGACAAGATCACGATTACCAGTTATGTTTCTCCAAACTAATTGGTTCATGTCCATATATGTGTTTAGATGTAACTTACTTACATCTCAGCCGTGAGGTCAGCTGCTCATCATATGAGAAACACCCCATCATCTAGTCTCAACAAATCTAATAATGCCCAGTTATCATATCTCAACTAGTGTCATTTTGGTGCAGAAATTTACATCATTAACAATCACACTCACCATCCCATAACTCCTTATAGAATTGATTGAATGAGATAACTTTCCACCATGGACTTCATCTTACATATGCAATGCACGATGAATGCAATATAAGATGAATATTCAACCTTTAATATCCAAATCCACAG
>JANHAO010008132.1:0-19519 GCA_026873985.1 Saraca asoca | reverse complement strand
AATGCACAATGAAAGCAATATAAGATGAATAATTAACCTTTATTATCAAATCAATACAGAATATATAGTCATAGATACAATAGAGTTCAATCACATTGGCCCTAGGGCACTTATCAGACTAACAGTTTCATCATGATCTCAACAAATGTCCCTAAAATTTTGTAAAGCAGATTGGCTCATATTACTCTCTCCGTTTCTTCCCCTCAACCACTATCACTGTCTCACAGTGCCATTTTCTAGCATTTTTGGAAGTTCCTCCCTTAGCAAAATCTGTAGCAATGGTTTCGACAGTCCCCAAGACATTAGAGGTCATCTCAACTTGTTTGTTTTTTGATTGATTGTGCCATGGGGGACCAGGCCAGCTCTCTTTCTTCTTTTTCTCCTTCACCTGTGTGGAGGTTTTTTATACTTTGAAAGGTGTCCTCTCCTCATGAATTTCATTTTTCAGGGTAATACACTTATATGTTTGACGCCTTAATCCCGATGGAACATACAAAATTTTGACTTGTTGGTTGAAGAAAATTTTCATTATCTCTATGGAGGAAACTTTGTTAATTTTCATTATCTCTATGGAGGAAACTTTGTTAGTTTGGTGTTTTTGACATCTTGCACGATGTAACTCATTGGTGCATTTAGTGGCTCGTAGTTTTTGAACCGTCCTTGGGATGTGCCTTCTCTTGCTCGAGAACTCTATCCCTAGAAGGTAGACCATCAAATTGTATGTGATTGATCTACTATCAAGTAAGCTCAACCTTTTCTATATTAATGTACTTTTTAGATCGAGTTAAGAGTTTAGAAAGAGAAATAATGGGTTGTTTGGCCACTAAGAGAGAGAAATGACCATAAAAAAGGCTCGAACTGATTTGGTGCATCATAACACCTTCATTGAGTTCTTTTATTTCTAATGTCAAGACATTGAAAAGAGCAAGATACTCCTTAAGGGTTTCATAATGTCCTTGCTGAAAATTAACTAAAGCTGTTGACATTCTTCTGGTTGCCTTGCTGGTTACAAAGTAAGTGGAAAATGTCTCAGTGAGTTAGTGAAAACGATTAATTGATTACCTTGGTAGAGTTATGAACCAATGCAAATCAACTTTCTTAAGTATGGTAGAAAATGCATGGCATATAATGGCATTTGGAGTGCTTAATAGTAGCATTGAGGCCTGCAACACCTCTAAATGTTCTTGTAGATCCATTGTACCATTATACAAGTTAATATGAATTGGTGGCTTGAAATGGGTAGCCAACAAAGTAGCCATCATAGTGTTTGAGAATGCGTGGTTCTCCTCTTGGTAAGAAGATAGTTACCTAGAGGTCTAGGTTAAGTCTATAGTTAGGTTTAGCAGGTTGCAAAGTTTATGCATACGAGTTGTATGTAGTACATGGTACTGAGCATCGATTATGTGTGGCAGAGCCATAGAGACATTAGAAACGAGTGGAATAATTGGAATATGGACTTGGGAGGTTTGCAAAAGGAAAATGTGGTGGTTCAAGGGTGGATGGGTAAAGGTAATCATTAGTGGAAGGTTGGTGGGAATGGAGATTTGCTCCTTCAGAGGTGGCGCAGGGTGTGCTTGAAGCTGTTGGGGTTTAAAAATGCAATGGGGTTGGGTTAGTTAAGGAAAGGTTGCAGAAGTAATTAGGTTAACCTCTATATGAACATGGCTTGAAGGATTAAGGGGTGGTGGAGGTAGAGCTAGTTGTGATTAAGCGCTATAAAGCTACAATTTCTCATGTGATTAGTAAACCTGCTTGGTGGTGCATCATGCTTAAGTTTAGTAGTAATCCACCAAGCTTCTTCTACCCTATGATCTCTGTGAAGCTCATCTTGAACCTTTTCATGATGGTGGGTTGTTGGGTGATAGGGTGTGCGAGGAGTGAGAGTGACAATGTAGAGACAAGAGGTAGCTGGAAAAGCCATAGATGATACCAAATGAAACTCTCTGTTCAGGACCAGTAGACCGATAGGATGGCAAGCTGCTGCTTGGTGATCTGCACACACAATAAAGTTAGTCGCACAAGATAAAAGTGGTCCACTGAGCATACTTTGATGATCAAGTCGGTAACCTCAGAAGAGTTTCAATAAGTGTAGTCAAGATGATATGAAGAAAGGATACTTGTCGATATATATAGGTGCTAAGCATGTTAATTGTTGTGTTCTTTAACTAACGATGTGCAACCATGTGTTTTTAGCATATTGGTAGCATAAGTGAGATTTCTATTAGGCAGTTGCTGCAATCACATTGTTTACACATGCCCGAGTGTCACAAGTTAGCCCTGTGAATTGTTTAAGGGACAAACATATTTGATTTGACATAAAAATTTATAGAAAAATCAAGTATTGTATGGAAGCCTTGTGATTCAAATTTGGGAGCAATCTGACTTATATACTATTTTTTTCCATTTGGGGGTATTTCTATAATTTTGATAAGATTTGCTTGTCCAGTGTGAGTTGTAAAGCACATGGCTGCATTCTTTGAATTTTTATCTTCATGTTTATATAAGATGATGCAAAATCTCCATCCGGAGCTATGACAAAAGGCCTTATGTCAACTCACAAATAGTATGTTTACTTCTGCTATATGACTTTTAGCTCAAAATGCTTTTCAAGGGGGGAAGTGTGGGTAGCTTGTCAAAAGCACATTAAGGCCTTGTTGGGTGTTTGTTTAGGGCTCGTTGGCACTTAGTCTAGGGTTTAAGGAAGTGTGTTGGCCTAAAGCCTCCCCTACACATGCTAATTTATGGAATGAGGCATATATTAATAAAAAAGAATTGTCCCTATCCCTATTCGATTGAACCTTTTTGCCCATTGCACACTAGAGGCTACTTATGTGGGACATTCTTGAGGCTTACTTGTTTGGTTGCTTCAATTTACTTGCTTATGTTACCTTCTAACATGTTGTACATATTTCACAATGCCCCATATATCTAACAAAGAATGGCTCGAGTTTGTTGGAAGGCTAGCATGGTAATTAAGAGTGGTGACATAAGCCACATGGTTTTGGCTAAAGAGCTATCAGCCCAT
Organism: Saraca asoca; assembly: GCA_026873985.1. NCBI lineage: Eukaryota > Viridiplantae > Streptophyta > Magnoliopsida > Fabales > Fabaceae > Saraca > Saraca asoca. The sequence goes on along the minus strand of JANHAO010008132.1, from coordinate 16,494 downwards.
GACAAATGGAATTAGAGCCTGAGAGCTAGAGAGCAGATTGAGTGGCCACATGGATGTGACACCTATTTTATTATATTTGTTAAAAAAAATAATAATAACCAATTTGGAAAAAACCAATTAAATTAGTATGTATATTTATTAAATCATGTTTTATTTGTGATGGATATTAAGTAGACGTAAATTATATTTTAGTTCATTTTTACAACTTAAAAGCCTATATGTAATACTGTAAATACGATGAATTAAGTGTATATATATACAAGTTATATATATATATGATGTCTATATATATAATGTGGCTTAATTATAAAATTGAAAAGTGTTGCTATTATAGGAACAAAGTCTGTTGAAGTTTAACTTTCTTCAAAATTCTTTGCTTTTAGTTTAATTAATATCTATTACCCTTTTTGCTATTAAAACTAAAACTATGTAGATTTGTAGTTTATAATATTTCCCTAACTATGTTTTGTTTTCCCCTTTCCCTTTCTTCAGTGTTTAGAAAAGCTAGGTAGAGAACCAAACCCCATTACTTTCCCCAACCACTGTCTTTCTTTCACCACCCATCCCAACTCCATTTTGCTTTTATTTCTATCACCAGTTTGTTATTGTCAAGCTCTTTGTCATCATTCTTCTTTACAAGTTGCAGGTTGCTGCCATTGTTTTACTCCCTTGTTCGCCTTTGCTCTGGTCTGGTGGTGAAGTTATTGCTAAGCTAGCATCGACAAGCTTCCAAGCTACCATCGCTACTTTAATTGTTGCTTAGCCATTGCTTAGTCTATGAATTGATTAGGTTTTCTTCTCAATTGAAACCTGATTACTCTATTCAAATGTTAGCTAAAAGAGGTAGATTGGAGCTTGTTGGACGAGCTAGTCAGTAAGATCAGCTGTTTTAGCCACCATTGTTGTCAAGAGTTAATGGTCTTGTATGAGAAAGCTTGAGTTGCTAGCAACTTTTTTTCTATTTCAGTTTGACAATAAATGGCTAGATCCCTTTTACATTTTTGGTGATGCTTAAGCTCAAACCCTTCCACATTTGTTAGCACTTCTTTATGTTTTGAATCAATTTTGTCAAAATTTAATTGATTTTCATTTTTGTGATACAAACCCTATTGATGAGTAGTTAAGGGAAATTCTTATGATTCTAAATTTTTGTCTCCTTGTTCTAGAAACCCAAGTTCCTTCTTGAGGCTAGCAACTAGACTTTTGGCTTTATGGCACTATTGAGCTAAATTAATGCGCTATTTATCTTCAATCCATAGTACTAGTACCTTGGTGTGAGAATATGAAGTTGTTCTTTGGACCAAGTTAGATTCAAGATAAATTTAGGTTATTATGGCACCTTTTAGGTGAATGGATAATTCACTTTCTTTTTACATACATATTTTCCAACAATATGTTTTTTAAGTAGTTAAGATTGAATATGCATTATTTTGAAACTTTTGAAACTAGTTGAAATGTTACAAACACTTATATTTGAAGCTTTGTACCTTACGTGTAATAAGTTATGTTAGTATGATTTTGATATGAAAAGTTTAGCTTTGTGAGAATAATTTTATTGACTTACTTGAAAGGAAAAATTATCTCACATGCCTTTAATGATGGACAACCTTAACTTTACCAAAAATATGATTGAAGAAATAATGAATTTATGTATTGAAGATGATTGAATTGCAAATGAGTATTGTTAAAAGAAAGGGTATTACAGTCTTGATGTTATATTGCATTTTTTTTTATTTGGATCCTTGGAGAATTCCTTTAGAAAACTTCCAAGTGTACTTGTGAATAAAATTGAATTGATAAATGAAACTGGTGGATAGATAAGAGGAGAATAACTACTAAAAGGATAAGGCATATGGTGATGATTGAACACTGCAAGGTAAGGTTGTCAGTAGGAATTGGCCATTGGACTCCAACTGTATATGGAAATATTAAATTTTCCTAAAACTTGTCTATTGTGAAGTAACAAAGATTTTAAATATTTTTCATTTTTCATTATGATGGGTATTATCAAAACTTCATGTTTTGCTTCTTATTTTATGTGTTTAAGAACACTGTGTGGAAGCTTATTCTCATTTGTTTTCAATCCATGTATCATATTTAAATTTGGTGTTTGATATGACTATTGACTTTGACTTCCTTAATTTATATAGGGTATTCTTATATTTGATGAATTATGAATCTTGAGTTTTAACAGTTTGAAATTGAAACTTTCAATTTGTCAGATGCTTTATAAATTGATGTATACATATGTATGTTTATACTAAATTGCATTTGAATATGATTGTAACTAACTATTGATTCATGGAAAATTATTCACTCACTGGGTTTCTAAGAAACTTACTTTGTTATTTTTAAAATATTTTTTAGAATATGAGGCTATCCTTGCTATTCATGCTCATCCATATGGACTTGAGACTGTTTTTTGATTGGATAGGCTACTTTTGTGAAGCACGAAGACATATTAATAGCGATATTTTGGCAGTTGGTTAGATTAAGTCTTCTTATGTACATATTTGGTTATCACCAAGTGAATTGTGTACATTATTGTATTTGGGCTTGTGCTGCATTTTGTTTGTTTATACAATTCTAGAATAAGGCATATGGCCTTTAGCTGTTGTATTGGCTTATGGCCTAGGGTCCGAAAAATAGGAGAGACTTTGTCGAATTTTTGTTAGAAATATGATGAAGTTTTTTTTTGTTTGTAAATGTGTCAATATTGTTTTTATTTGTTCATTTGGTCTTGCATAGTTTTTAGTTGTCAAGTTACTTTCCACATAGGAAAGTGTGTAGCATCAAAGGTTTTACTGCATGGCTTAGGTTGATAAGGAGCCATCTATTGGTGATTTATTACATCAGTCACATGTCAAGAATGGAGGCATGATAATAGACTTGACTTCACACCAAGTGCTAGCCTTACTAAGCACCCAAGTTCTTGCCAAACACTTAGAGAGTAAACATGGAGAATAGGTAGGCAAGAAGACATAGTAGGCATGGTAGATTAGCTTGAGAGTTAGGTAGTGAGAGTAAGTTCTCATTATGTTAAGGTGGACAATTAGATTAGATTTAACTTGTCCAAGCTTATAACGGTTGTAAAATGAGCGAACATTTCTCAAACTTGTGACTGTTAAAGACTTGGCCAAGAGGGTAGTAAGAGATTGGAGCGGATCTTAGGCAAAGGTGCGAGAATGTTGCAACTAAATGAATGTTATTGGTACATCGAGTGTAAACATGTGTAGAAGTTAGTGGACTTGTTGTACAATAGGGAGTTAGTTATGTGCTCATTCATAGTAGCATTCAAGGGAATGTAAAACACTTAAGAAAGTGAGTGAATAGATGGCTTATCTAGTGGGAGGAAGCCTTGGCCTCGCAAAGAAAGTTTGACTCTATCCATAAGGGATATACGATCTGTCAGTAAAGCCATGGTAATGCTAGAAAAAATAGCTACAATAAATAGTTGACACATCTTTTCTAATGTGTTGAGTGGCTAAATCTTATTAGAGGAGTCCAAAATCATGTCAAGGCAAAAATATCTAGAGGGATGCATTGGACAGGCAAATCTAACGGGAGGAGTCCAAGATTATGTCAGAGGGCATGATCGTATTCGAGTCAGAGTAGTCCAAAGTGATCATTCAAGATGCTAGGGAGTTAGCATTTCATAGCCGCAAGTTGGACATTGCGATAATGACCTTAGAGCTCACAATTGCTATTGCATAAGCATGTGGCACTTGAGCTAGAGTGACATACTACTTTATGCTTAACCCCTTTTGGGTAAAAGTGGGGGAGCCATTAAAGAATGTGCTCGTAGCGGACTATGGTGGCCTAAACATAAGAAGATGTCACATGAGAGGTGCCAGAGGGCACTGATCTTCATAGGAGTGGCTGTGAGGGCTGTTATACAAGAGTGTATCAACTTTGAAATGCTGACACTAGAGAGTGCAAACTTAAGAGAGGTCATTAGGACCATGGTGCAAAAAAGCATCAACTTCGAAAAGGGTTGTGATGGTTGATTGCCTGAGAGTATCAACTCAGAAAGGGTCAGAGGATCTGATTGAGGGGCTTAGCAAAGTGTGAGGGATTATTGAACCCAACACAAGTAACCTTGGAACTAAGGGATTGGTCTTGTGTCTCACATTAGTGTATAGGCATTAAATGTGGGGCATCTTTGGTAGTAGAGTCTTGAATACTAAATATACACATAAGCTACAGACGTAGCAAATTGAGAGCTATAGAAGTAGTGTATGCAAGCTATGGAGGTAGTGAGCATTTAAGTTATGAAGCTAATAATATTCCAATTTCGGAGGAAGCTCAATTGAAGTTTGCAAAGTTAGCAATGTTCTCAAGTTTTAGAGGAAGCTCACCCCAAAGTTTATGGAGGTAGCAAGGTTCTGTAGTTTCAGAGGAAGCTCACCCAAAGTCTATGGAGAAAGCATTATTTTTGATGGAGCCAGCTCAAGGAGACAAGTTTAGAGGAAGTCGAGGGAGGAGTTGATAAGCAGCAGTTTGAAGACTATCTTAACGCTGTGTCAGGTTAAGGTTGCCATCTTTTTGAAAGTTCTCAAGTTGTGTTAGCTCAAAGAGGCGACATGGGAGTGATCGAGGTGGTAGATCAGAGGAGCAGACTGAAGACCCTGATGAAAAGTTTGAGGGAATAGCTCGAGAGGAGCAGACTAAAGATCTTCATAGGAGTTGTATTAGATTGAGATGTCAATGAGGACATTGACATTCTTTAAGTGAAGGAGAATATCCCAAGCCAGCCTTGAAAATGATTTGAGGGGACAAACACGCTTGGTTTGACACAACTTTGTAGAAAAATCAAGCATTTTATGGAGGCCTTGTGACTCAAATTTGGGAGCAATTTGACTTGTGTATTATTTTTCGATTTTTTCCCATTTCAGGGGCATTTTTATAATTTTAGCGTGGTTCATTTATTTAGTGTGAGTTGAAAAGCACATGGCCACATTTCTTGCATTTTTATCTTTGTGTCCATATAAGATGGCTTAAAATCTCCCCTTGAAGCTATGAGAAATGAACCTATGTCAACTTATGAAAAGTATGTCTACTTATGCCATATGGTCTTTGACTTAAAATGCTCTTTAAGGGGGAAATGTTGATAGCTTGTAGAGCATTCGTCGAAGATATATTGGGGCCTTGTTGGGTGTTTGTTCGGGACTTGTTGGCACTTAGTCTAGGAGTCTAAGGGAGTGTGTTGGCTTGAAGCCTCCCTTACGCACTCTAATCTATGTAATGAGGCATATATCAATAAAAAGGTATTGTCCTGTTCCCTATTAGATTGTCCCTTTTTGCCTGTTACGCACTAGGGGCTTTTTATATGGGGCGTTCTTAAGGCTTGGTTGTTCAGTTACTTCGATTTACTTGTTTATGTTGCTTTCAGACATATTGTGCATATTTTGTAATGTCCCCTATATCTACCCAGGTGTGGTTCGAGTTTGTTGGAAGGCTAACATATTGCTCAAAAGTGGTGACATGTGCTACATGGTTTGGGTTAGAGAGTTACCAGCTTGTGACATTAGGTTACACCTTTTGTCATGTGTCGATTGGGTAGTAAGTTCATTAAGCCTGTGTTTGGCCGAGTTCTTTGAGATTATCCTTATTGTAGTCACTCTGCAATAAAGAAATTGAAGACTAAAACGACTGTACAAAACGTAGAACTCACTCTGCAAACGAAGATATACCGCTTGCAGAGCAAGGAAATGGAGGCTTACAAAGGGCGAGAGGGTCAGCTCAGGAAGCGAATGGAGGCTTACTCATTGCTGAGCACCAATTAATCATCAGGAGATTTCTTTGAAGAGGAATGACTATCAAGCTGGACTAAATCTTTCAATTGAATTTTTAATGAAACTTGGTCACAAGTTTGGAATCAAAAAACAAAAAAGTTATAATTAGTAGGTTATCACATGGAGCCATTGAATTCTTTCTAAAGAAGTTTCTACGGATAAAATCTAAAATAGAAAACTAACACTTACAGTATACAAGAACAAGACCAGTAGCTTGGAGATGAACACCAGAGAAAGAAAAGGGAAACTTGTAAATTTACAGCTAGTTTTTATTGAAAACTTGCTCTATTTTTTGTCAAATTTAATTCATCCACAAATAGAACATGCAAGTGTAAGCTGCTGATTTTGAGCATGTAGATATGTTAGATGAATGAAAGCAATACATGTAGATAGCACACGGAGATACTACTAGTATGAGGATTTTGTCACAAATAGACAGAGTTAAGTCTGACGGAAGCATTATAACGTAAAGAGAGAATTGACACTACATAATGGAATAAGGCGAGGAAAGATTAATCTTTTCTTATTTCATACTTTATTAATATCCAACAAGGCAAGCTCCATGAAGAATCCGGGGAATGATAAAAAAATAAAAAAATAAAGAAACAAATACAAATCTTAAAATTAAGTGCTATAAGTTTATACATAATTATTAAATAATCTTAAATACAAGTAACTAAAGTTTTAAATTCATATATAATAAATAATCATTTTAAATTCTCTATTTCAAATTGAGATAATTTTTTTTACAAATAATTATTTATAATATTTTATGTATATAAAATATAATAAATTTATAAGCATTTAATTTGAAAATAGTTAACTATTATTCTTATTATAAAGTAAAAATAAAATAATATTTTTTAAATTTCGAAATAAGACAAGGTGCAACCAAATAAGGATTATGATTTTTGTCATATTCCTAAGAATGGGACAAGCTTGTCCCCATCTTCACAGATCAAAAAAATATCCTCCTTTGCACCTTCATACAGGAAAATCCCCCTCAGGGATCTCCAAATTTAGGGTGAATTGTCATTCCTAGATACTAGCAGCCCTTGTTTAAGCTTCAAGATGCACCAGTACTTGAATATAATTACTACTGTAAAGCAGAGTTCTGTAATACTTCAGAACAACTATGGCTGCTACTGTATAATACTGCCGGGCATCAAGTAACTTGTTCAGTTGACAGAAATCTGAACCAAAAGGGCCATATCTCTCATCTCAATTTTAAAAAGTTACCAACCAATTAAGCCAAACGTTCATAATTGTTGCGATGACAATCATGAACATGAACAGCCAATTCTTTAGGAAATTTAAGCATATGAAGGGGTTAATATCTGGACAATCAAGTGCATGTAATCCACATAAATGAGAAATCTTCATCCACTGGGTGAGTGCGTTAACCAGATCAATGAAATCCATAAACAACTTTACATGGATCCAATTGCCCACTGCAATAGCTTGATAACACAGTTGAAATCTCCTGATAGCCCTTCCACTCTTCACAAGGCTTCAGAACAACTGGGGTTTCAATTGCTGCAGAATCCAAGCATATCATGGCTTTGTAATCCTCATCACCCAAATCAGCAAGAGCTTTGGCTTTTCTGTCCCATGGATTCCATACCACTGCATTCTCACATTTCAAATATATTAAGTGACCAAAAAATTGGCTTTTTATTGGATTAAAAAAATGCCAAGGAATTTAATGTTGGAATTCTAATAACTATAACAACCTGCATCTGGCATCCCATTTTTCCGAAGTACAAAAGTTCTTTTCTTCTCATGGTCTATGATGGCGATTTTCGTTGGGGTTCGCAAGTACACTCTGTCAATCTGCAAGGCCACCAACAACTGTTCTCAGAGAATATTGAACAAAGAAAGGAAAATACTAGTTGCGCTTGATATTGTGCACAAACTGAGAAACAGTTTGTGAGAAAAATAAATGTTCTAGATACAATGCAAATGAAGGAAAGCTAATATGCAAGAGAAACTAATTATGCTTCATTATAAGTCCTAAAAATTTAGGGTCAATTTAGCGAGCTGATAAGAAAAGTCTGCAATTAATAAAATAGATTGAGAGGATGAGAATATGAATTATATTTTTTTTTACCTCTCCATCAAAAGTAATTGCATCTGCCTGCTCTGTAAACCTTGTTCTATTCATCAGATTATCAAAGTAATCAAGTGTCTCCAAACCCTCAACGCGCACTTCACTGCAAATTTTTAAGAGTATTTTGAACACTTTCATAAATACATAGCAAGAAAGACTTTCCAAATTAATCCGAGTCATAGCAGCATTTAAAAGGTCCTAAGATGTATATGTTATGGCAAAATTAGTGCAGGTTAGAACTTTTTTTGGCAATGCAATTGTAAAGAAGACAAGGATAATGAACAGAAACACCAATAATTCTTGTATATCCTAAAAATTCACACCTGATATCTGATACGGATAGATAGTTGCAGAGTGCAAATGTAAAAGAGAATGCTTTATTATCAGTGTTTCTGACTCGGGGGATCAGAACGAGCTTTCCAGCACTGAGAGAGATACGAAGCCGGAACTCAAAACTGCAGAATACAATTAAAGAAACATGTTGTTTTCAATGTAGAAGAAGGAAAAACAATGGTTGGATCCATATATATATATATATATATATATATACACACACACACGTGCCTGTGCGGCCAGATCTTTAAGTCATCTTCAGTGGACTTCAATATCAGATCCACAGATGAATGGTTGTCTGATGGAGGTAGAGGTGAAGGGTCTCTGTCCAATGACCACAATCTGTACTTTGCAAATGCCTTTTGTTCTAGTGAACTTAGATTTCCAAACTGAGATTAAAAACCAGCAATAGTACAATTGAGAATGCAGAATTTTAACTAGGACTTCAGTCAAATATCAGTTTGCCAGTATTATGAAACGAACCTGTGGAAAGCAGATTGATATGCCTCCCCTGATTGCTTTGGGTTGTTTCCAGTTAGCCTGTTGTTGATTATTGAGTAGAAAAATCATCATTTATAGCTTATAACATATTCATGAACAATTTTATTAAAAGACAAGAACTCTAATTTTCGGACAACTTAATAAATTCAGGAACTATAACACTAGGCATATACCGAGAGTTTCAGTAGTTCACAAAACAAAAAAAGGACTATATGTTATATTACATATACTATCACTTAGCAAAAACTACTAACTTGATTGTCAACCAGCTATATTAATTTGGATTCATGACATCGCAGGAGGATTTTGGGCCTTTTGGCTTCCAAAAGTGAAAAACAACTTATCTACACAAGGAAATAAGATAAACATATGCTCCACAGCAGCTGTTCTCAATCACGTCCTAAGACAATCAATTACAGATGCCTATAATTGGCCTGAGAAGACGTGAAAGGGACATGAACTATGGAGCATGTGTTAATCACTGCTCTTTACTTAATCACTACCAAAATTCAAAAATTAAAGTTGTATAGGTTATTAGCTTTTAGCCTACCTTACTACTCATAAAAAGCAGTTCATCTTTCCTTTCATTTTTCCAAGAAACAACCTGCCCTCCATATAACAGCACCTGAAACAATTATTTCTGCAAATGATGAAAATTCCAATCCCATATCAAATCAATTTTGTAATAACAAATTTGATTTCAAAGGTTGAAATAGTACAGAAACATAATTCTTCAAAACCAAATGCATTAACATAGCCTAAAATATCAACTAGGACATGCAAGAGAAACATAACGGCTAAACAGACCAACCTCTGCTGATGAACCATTTGGTTCGGTCAATATTATCCTGGGCAATCCATCTGTGTCCTGCAATATATTAACTGGCATCGGTCTCGGCTTTAACCTTGCTCTTATGCTGCTCACAAATGGGTTCACTTTCCCTTTTCTCCAATCCAGCTGCAACCAAACAAAACCAAAAACCAAAAACCTTAAAACTTTCACACAGACAACAACACAGTATAACATAAGCAGCGAAAAATAAATATCATGATCACCGTAAGGACCCTTTTGCTACACAAAGAGACCCTTTTGAAAATTGAGAAATTTTCAATAAGAAGAAAGCATAATGAATAAGAAGAGAAGAAAATTGTAACGAAAACTAGTGAGAAGAAGAAATGGGTTAGCGTACTTTTGAGGCCATCATTTATTATTTATAATAATAGTTTTGAACAGTTATCAAACAGCTTTGGGGTGTGAAGAGGCAGCAAAGCAAAGCCACTATTTCAATGGTCCATGTTAGAATCTCTGAGTGTGAAAATGAATATATAAGCCTACAGATATGAACTGTGAGAAGAAAAAGACAGAGTGAGTGAGTGAAGATGGACCAAGTTTAACGCTAAAGTGGAAAAATATACAAACGAAACGAACCATACTTTTGGCATTGGATTCTCTATGGATTGTCTCTTTCAGTTAACCATTCCAAAGAATGGAATTTAATTGGTACAGCTCCTCCATCTCAGCACTGTTCAGTGCCATGTCATCAACATTCCTGAGTAACCGCTGCAGTATCTCTCGTCATCTTTCACACTTTCTCTCTCATCCTCTCCCTCACTTTCTCTCCCATCCCTTCTATCACTTTCTCTCTCGTCAACATTCCTCTCAGTGTAGCACACCACATGGTACTGCCACAAAATACTATGCAGCTGTCTTTGTGGGTTTCTGCTAGCCATCTCATTCTTGGCTGGCCAGCTCAGCAGGGGCGGAAATAGGAGTTTTTCCCTTGGGCCAAGATTCATACATATACACAAAGTATTATAGGAAAATATTATTATAAAAATTTAAAATAAAAAATAATTATCTATAATATTTCTAAATTTTATTTTAAATCTTTATATACTAATTTATTGAATATTTTTTAATCAAATACTTATTATTGTACTACATCAAATTAATTTAAGTGATTGAGTAGATAAAAATAAAAATAAAAATTATAAGTTTAAATGTATTAATGACTTTTTTTATATTATAGAAATAATTATTGTGAAAATTTGATAATAAAAGATCATCTTAAAAATAAAATACAAGAGAGATAAATTATTGAGATATGATAAATTTTTTTTAGTGAAAATTTGAAATATATTAGCATAAAATTGTAAAATATAAGCATGTATAATTGAAGAAAATAAGAACAAACATGATTTAAGAGAGAGAGATATATATATATATATATATAACAAGATTCTTGACTATAATTTTTATATTATTATTGATATAATCCATTTAAATAGTATTTTAAAATTATTATTACAAACTAATATATAGTAAATGATTTTATTTATAATTTAATATGATAATTTTAAAAGAGAAATAAATAATAAAAATATATCATAATATAAATAATTAATAATCAAAGTTCTATCAACATAAGAGAGAAAATTTGATTTAATTTTTTATTTAATGGATCAACATCAAAATTTAGAATGTTAAATATATCATATATATATATATATATAGAAAATTATCATAAGATAGTTCTGTCCCTACATATCAAGTATGTCATGTATTTAATGTATAAATATTACTCATATCATTTACGATCTTGTATATTTATTCATATATTATAACACAATTTATTTCAAAATTTTTAATTTAAAATTAAATAAGATTAATTTAATTCAAATCCCGTGGGTGTGAAAACTTTGTGCGTAAAGAAAGTGTCAAAAACATTTGTGTTTATTCAAGGGATGATGGAGACCAGCCAAGTGGGTGGCTTGATATTCTTTGATGTGAATCAAGTAAGAATGCTGAAAAATTATGCCTCATTGGAAAATTAAAAAAGTATCCAAATATTTTCATCTTCACAATAATTATCTGTGATGTTTATGGTGTGAAAATAAAGCACACCTGAATCATGGATTTGTAGATTCTAGCAGAAATTCTTACGTATTTTTTGATTAAAAAAAAAATCTTATTACTATTATTTTGGATAGAGATGAAAGTATTGATCTCTGTTGAAAAAATCTTGCATTTTTCTTAAAATGTACCGTTCAAAAACACCTTATACTCCTTTTTACTACTAAAATTCAAAATAATAATAAAAATAAACACTTATTCAATATTTTATGAATTACTATGGAAATTTAAAATAAAAATCATAAAAATTTAAAATAAAATATACATAATAATTTTTACATAAAATGTTATAGTTTTCTTATGCAACCTTAAATGAATAAAATATAATTTTTTTTATATATTTATTAAACATAAATCTGTACACAACTATAATTCTTTCATAAAAAATTACAAAATTTTATATAAAAATTACAACTTTTATAAATTATATGTTAAACTCTTATTAAAAACTCACAAAAATTTTGAATACCTACCGAAATATCACCCTATTTTGTTTGCTGTTCAAAAACAAATACACGGAATCAAGTAATATTACATTTATCTTTATTATTTACATTCTCAGTATTTGTTGTTATATCTTATTATCAGTGGCGGATCCACGTTGGACTCAGTGTGGATCATGTCCCACTCAATTCCTTCAAAAATATATTATAATACTAAAAAAAAGTGATAGAAGGATTAAATTAAAAATTTAACAGAAATTAAATTAAAAAAATTCTTTAAAAATAGGTCATAATGAAAGAAAGTAGAAAATTTAAGGTTCAAATTATAAATTTTTTAATTTTGGAGAATAGGTCCAACCGGATCAACTCCATTGTTCAGAAATCCTGTATCCGTCATCTATTATTTTATTAGAGAATGTGCAAAATTCACATTGGTGGATTTATTATTTTTATATTATGAAAATTTAATATTGATGTAAAATACAAAAAAAAAGGTCAAAAAATACTGTATATATATATAATAAAACATTTTGTTTGGTGCGTAAAGCAAAGGTCGGTTGCTTTCGATGGACGCGATTTGAGTGGACAAGAAAGGAAAGCACAAAGCAGGAAACGTGGACCATAGGCATCCGATCCCTATACTATTTGCTGCATAAACCTTTTGCATGGCAATGGAAAATGACCTACGCTCTCAGAATTCGTTGCCTAAAAAAGCTTACTCTACTTTCTATTCTATAATTAATGCAAGGCCTGACAAAAGCGACATTTGTCTCTCCTCATCATCCATCCATTATTTTCACCATTTATATTGCAAAAAATTTCTCAAAAAAAAAAAGAGAGAATTATTTTATGGAATTATTTTAAGTTACTAAATTATTTTGGAATTATTTTTAAAAATTTAAGTTACTAAATGCTAAATAATTCATGCTCATTTTACAAACTTGTCATATATGTTTTACCAATTCAATGTACGTATCTAAATAATAGATTAATTGCTTTACATACATGTACTAAGGATGTAATTAGATTTAATTGTTTATATTTCAACTTATTCCAATATTAAACACGAATTAATCACACTTTTGTCTTTGATTTACATTATGAGATATATATAAAAGTATACAAAAATTTCGTATCTTTTCATGAATATAACTATTCTTTTATCTAAAATTTTAAAAGAGAAAATATTTATACTTAATTTAAAAGTGATATTAATTACATGCTTCTTATTTTATAGTGAGATTGGAAAGTAGCCATCGGCACACAAATACAAACTCTACATCTCTTTCAAAAAAGTGAGTTTAATGTTAAGATCACATGTATGCAATAAGATCTTCACTCTACCACACGTAGAATCACAAATTTTGGTGTCCATAAGCATTAAATGATGAAACATTGGCAAATGAAATGAGAGGCCCAAGTTATACTCCAAAGAACTAATGAAAGAAAGAGACGCAGATTCTTTGGTTGGTTCTTTCAAGCCCCACCCACCTCTACGAGGCCACAACTTCTGTATATTTGTGAATGTTTTAAAAATTAAACAGGTCTGAACAGTCCAATCATTAATTATTAGGGGTGTTAAATGGATCAAAAGTTCGCAGGCCTAACGGATCGGTCCGTATTTTTTTACAAACTGAATCAAGCAATAATTGATCCGTTTAAATACGGATCTAAAAGAACTAAGCCCGTTTAGGCCCCCATCTGCGTGGACCAAGTCCGGTCCGTACGGATCAATCTATTTAGCACCTCTATTAATTATTGTGTTATTCAGTTTAAATTGATTAAAAAATTATTTTAACAATTAAATTGATTTAAATTGGTATAAACTAAGAAATCGATCTGATTTTCAAAAGATGATCAATTTTTTTTTTGGGTGGGATTAACTCAATAAATCTATATGTAATCAAAAAAATTAATAAAAGAAAAAATTTATAATTAACTAAAAATTTATTAATTAACTTATTTTTTTTATATAAAATATGAGTTCATATCTAGAATGTATGTTAGTCATTGTTTAATTTTTTAATAAATTTATATAAATATATATTTATGATATAATTTGATTCAATCATTAATTTAATTAATTAGATAAATTGAATCATAACTTACTAATCTGATTTTTAAAATATTGGTATCCATATATTGAATTCCATTCTTGTTTGTGTGTGTATATGTAAGATTTAGATTATAGAATTGTTGTTGTAATTCTAATTATTTCATCCTTCTTTAATCAAGGCACAAAATATGGGAGTGTTTTCTGTTTAGTGTTTGGATTCAAATATAAAATAATATATATATATATATTAATTGATTTATCATTATAAAAAATAGACAGAATTTCCCTATTAGAATTTTTTAATGTAAATTCTAAGAATTTTCTAGTCTAAACAAAGTGTAAAATTAAAATTGATAAAAATATTAATCAATTTGAAATTGTTTCTGAAATAAATTTTGAATTTTCGAAATGTTGACAGGAAAAGAGACGTATCAGTTAGGGGGAAAAAATCTAGTATATATGTGAGGGCCATGTTTCTTGTTCAGTGACGGATTTTAACGTTTGGACACTATTTAACCACGAGGATGCTAGGAGAAATCATTAAACGTGAAAAAGGTAGTTGAAGAAGGGGATGCCGTTGCTTTTATACAACAAAAATAAATAATAGAGAAATTGAATACTGTTATGGACAAACGAAGATTTCCAATATCTAAATGCAAGCTGAGATAGATAGAAGGTTAAAATTACCATTTTATTCAAATTTTAATTAGGTTTTCAATGATAAATTTTATTAAAATTATGATGAATCATACTATATAAACAAATATAAAAATTTTTTTGCAAATGATATAAAAGATTAAATAGATGAACAGTTATTTAGATTTTTTAATTGGTGTATAGATTACATTCACAAAAATTAAGATGATTGCCCATACATATCAGATCATAAAAGTCACTTTCCATTTTTTACCCAAACTTTTACAACAAAATTGAGAGGAGAGACAACAACCATATGGAGAGTATGTGGTAACATAGACTATTAAGAGTAAGGACCTTATAAAAATAAAATGAATCAAGTAGTGATCTGACCTATCAATGAAAAATCCTAATACCATGGAAAATCCTAATACCTCAATTCGAGCGCAAGTGTTACTAATAAAGCTTAACCTTTATCATCACAAATGGGTCTTTACTTTAACACTCTTTATAATTTTAGAATTATTAGGTCCACATAGAGAAAAGAATTGTAATAATTTCCTACTTGTATCACATAATTTAAAAATTGTGGCTACTTTAATAAATGTCAAAGTAAATTAAGGCATTATTATACCCATAGGTCTAAATTGAGATTAGAAGTGTTAAACAATACATAACATTATATCTAATGGGCACATTAACATTGTTGACAGTGAAATTTGGTATTGAGCGAAACTCTAGCCAACGAGGGGATTCTTTCGAGATCACAAGCTGTTAATCGATTTAGATATAGAAAATCAGTAAAAAACACAAGGAAGAAGGGAAGAGCAGCAATAAGATACAAGATTTTTAACATGGTTTGACTAAATCTGGATAGAACCAAACCCTACGTCCACGGTAATATTTTATTGTGAAAGTATTTCTACAAAGGTCTCAGCACTCAAGTTCTTATCTCTCTACTTTGGTAGAGTTTCTGCCTGCCTCAAAGACGTTCTCCTCTTGTAGAAGGCTCATTCCTCATATTTATAGAGGAAATGAGGTTATAATGGTAATTTCATATGCAGTAAATCTATTACATTAACATTTAATATACAAGACAGGATAAACAGACAGAATCTTGTTACTCGACTATTGCAGATTGTCTTTAGTGTGGTGGGCTCGGTGTGTATGCTGGGCAAAGTGTGAATGAGTCTTCAATCTGGTGAGCTCTTAGGTCGCTGGTCATACCTTATTGGCCAGATCGCTCAGTCTAGGGACATGCCTATTTTCGGGGATGGCGAGGTCGAGCTCGCTTTGTCATGCACGAGTTCGAGCTGAGGAGGTCGCTTCGCAACGCAAACTGATGGTATAGCAATCTAAACTCCCTTCGAGCTGGTCCCTTGCCACTCTCGGGCCACTCGCAGGTCCATCTAGGACAAACCAAATTTTACATATAACATAAGCCCCCAACTCCTAGCCCGCCCAACTCTCAGCTCGCTTTGTGGGCTAGGAGTTGAGACTCTTTGGCATCCGTTCAGTCAAAGTCTTCTCCCAAAACTGTCGTTTCATTTGTTCCAAGCCATGTTTCTTGTGATACGTGTCCAATAGCTACTGGTGAGTCAGTTTTATCCTTTTCTGAGGTAATAAATGATGACAGTTGGGGGGATGGATCTGGATCCTTTGATGGAGCTGAACTTAGCTCTATATAAGGGAGGGGGAATCCCTTC